>JAPTJF010000307.1:0-77372 GCA_029339195.1 Micractinium sp. NFX-FRZ
GGGGGGGGGGGGGGGGGGGGGGGGGGGGGGGGGGGGGGGGGGGGGGGGGGGGGGGGGGGGGGGGGGGGGGGGTTGCGCAGCTGCTTGATGATGGTTTGGGCTCAGCGCTGCCTGCCACTGCTGCGGCACAACGTGCGGTCACCCTGGGGGACTGCTCATGCTCTGGCCGCTGTTCTGCAGTCGACCTACTGCATGCACCACTGCCTGCACCTCACTTCCCACATGCCTGCATGCCCACCTTTCAGCGCATCCTGTCCCTGCCTCCCCCCTTGCTGCCTGGCAGGTGCTCCTGGAGGGGCGTGCCAAGCTGGAGGAGATTGTGCGCAGCCGGGGGCGGGCGGCGGCCAAGGCGGGCGACCACGCCGACGTGGTGCGCTACTCCCGCCTCACCCGCCCGCTGCGCATGCAGCAGGAGGGGCTGGAGCTGCTCACCGGCTTCCTGCGCCAGCTGGTCGCTGAGCGGGCACGTGCAGACTACGATGCGCTGGTCGACAGCTTTGCGGCGGCGGGGGAGGGCGGACGGGGGCCAGACTACCTGGGCACGCTGACAAACCTGTTTAAGGATGTGGCGGCAGCGGTGGATGAGCACCTGGACCTCATCAAAGAGACGTTTGGCCAGGGTGCGTGCAGGGTGCGTGCATGTTGCGTGCATGTTGGATGCACGTGTTGGGCAGGCTGTGTGCGGCGCTGGGGCGCTGGGGGGAATGGGCACTTGTTTCTGGCCTTATTCTGGCTTGCCTGATCAGTCGCCTGCCTGCCCGCTCGAGCAGACACAGTGCAGAGTGGTCAGCTGGATGTGCACTCTGCTCTGCAGCCTGGTCTGTCCAGCCACATTGCCAGGCCTGGCTTACTTTCCCGGCCATGCCTCACCCTCCATCACTCTTCCTTTCTGACCACCTGCGCAGAGTTTGGGCTGACGGCGCTGCAGAGCATCCACACGGAGTGCGACATCCACGGCACCAAGCTGCTGCAGCGGTACGCAGACTACCGGCGCCTGGCACGCATCGCAGGGCAGGTGTGTAAAGGGCCCCGGGGCAGGGTCGGGCCACAGGGGAAGGGGCACAGGGAGGGCAGGATGGGTGTGCATGTGGCATGCACGTGCCTGCTGTCCTGCCCTTTGTTCAAGAACTGCAGCACTCGCATGTGTTTGCTCCAGGGCTGCATCCCGTGTGGCTGCGCACGTGCCCGCTCTGCGCACAGACTGCTTCGCTGTGCGCTGCCTCTCCCCCGCATGACGTAGCCCGCCCTCCTCTCTGCCATCACCGCTGCCCCTCTGCCCCCCAGATTGGCATGCGCAAGCGCGACGACACGACGGCGGAGGCGGCGCCAGTGGAGCCCCGCCAGGTGGAGGCATTCCTGGAGGAGCTGCTGCTGCTGTGCCAGCGCAGCGAGGAGTACACGCAGGTGGGGTAGGGTGGGGTGGCCCGCCGTTGCGGGAGTAGACATGGCAGTGCACCGGATATGCAGCGGGGAGTGCAAGGGCACAGGTGCTGCGCGTGGTAGCACCCTGCGCAGCATTGCTAGGCGAGAGCAACACCTCACTACTTCACCCAAGCCCCAGCCCACCTCAGCCTCTGCCCCACCCCACCCGCCGTGCCCGCAGTACCTGCTGGCACGCATGGGCGAGGTGTGTGCACCTGCGGCGCTGCCGCCGTCGCGCGAGACGGCCATGCGCGGCGGCTCCTTCAACTCTGCTGTGCGCGAGCTGCTGAGCTACTACATCAGCCTGGAGGAGTACTACATGGAGGAGAGCGTGGCCAAGGTGGGCTGAGGGAGGGGCGCAGTGAGTGGTGGGGTGCAGGTGCAGGTGGGCTGCTGAGCTGCTGCATCGGCATGGTAGAGGTATCACATTGGAGGAGAGCCAGGATGGGGTGGTGGCATGTGGGGATGGGGAGGATGGGGTGATGGCGTGCTGCATGGAGGCGGGCGTGGCCAACATGGCGCGCACATGGCGGGGAGTGCGCACAAAGGATCGTGTGTGCTCACTTGAACCCATCTCCGCTACACCCCCTCCCCCCACCGGCCTTCAATCCCCTCCAGGCCATCCGCATTGATGAGGCCGTGGCTGAGAGCGCCACCAGCAGCATGGTGGACGACGCCTTCTTCGTGCTCCTCAAGGCGGGGCGCCGGTCGATGGGCACCGGCAAGGCGCCCTCCGTGGTGGCCATCCTCAACCAAATCAACTCGCTGCTCTCCAGCCTGTACCGCCAAGCGCTGGCCGCCAAGCTGCAGGCAAGTGGGAGGGAAGGGTTTGGGGTGGGAGGAAGGGGGTGGGTGAAAGGAGCTGTGTGACGGCTGGCAGCATGCATGGCTGCGAGCAGGCGTTGTCGGATTCAGAGACATCAGGCTGCTTGTGTGCGAATCATTCCTGCCGGCTCAGCCCACAAACTCCTCAACGCCCTCCTTATTGCATCTGCAGGGCGCAGCGGGGCGGCTGGTGGCTGCGGCGCCAGCGGAGCCGGGCGAGGCACCGGGGGCGGGCGCCGCTGCTGCAGCTGTGTCGTTCAACAATGCGGAGGTCAGCGCCGGCTACGTGGTGAAGCTGCGGCAGCAGCTGGAGGACCTGGCGGGGCAGATCTTTTACCAGGCCAATGACCGGGACCGCATCAAGCTGGTGAGTCTGTGAATGGGGAGGCGGGCCGGTGAGCTGGAGGGAGGAGGTGTTGGTGGGCGGGCGGGGCAGACCCTTCCCTGAGGCCAGCGGTCATGACTGCATTCAAGCGGTGGGAAGTTCTGCCAAATGTGCCTGTGCAGCACCATGTGCACTGGCCTGCCTGCACTGGGGTGCCTGCACCTCATTGCACATCCACGCTGGCTGCCTCCGCCACACCTGCGGCTTCCCCACAGCGCCCCTCAACCCCATCCCCACAACTCATGCTGCCCTCCCGCCCCCCACAGGTGCTGGCCGACCTGGGCAAGACCTCCTCCGACTTCCGCCAGCTCACCACCAAGTCCCTGGACCAGCTGTGCGGCGGGCTGATGCCCCGCCTGCGCCCCGTGCTGGATGAAGCAGCGGGCGCCAGCTACGAGCTGGGGGAGGCCGACCTGGCGCCAGGTGGCGGCGCCAGCGGCTGGCCGCACGCGCTGCTGCTCGGCTTTGGGGCGCACCTGGCCTGGCTGCAGCCGCTGCTGACGCCGGCGGGGTATGATGCCCTGGTGCACCTGGTGCTGGACAAGGTGGGTCTGGGTGCAGGACCGTTGTTGGCAGCAGGCAAGAAGGGGGGAGGTGTGGGGGGACAGGGCAGCGGGGGCCAGGCGCTGGTGCAGCTGGTGACAGGGTAGGTGGGTGTGGCCTTGCTGGGCGCCTAATTGCCTTTTGCAAACACCTGCTTGGCACCTGCTGGTCGTTCGCCAGTCAGCCAGCCTGCTTGCTTTGTGCAACCATCGATTCCCGCTGGCCCATCATGCCGGCTGCTGCTGTGCCCACAAGCGTCCCGTCCCGCATCAACGCTCCGGCCCCCGCCCTGCCGCCCCTGCTCCCTCAGGTCGTGGCGCGCCTGGAGGCTGTCCTCTCCCAGAAGCGGTTCACCCAGCTGGGGGGCATGCAGCTGGAGAAGGACGTGCGCCTGCTGGTCGGTGAGTGCACTGGTGCCACTGGTCGGTGGTGCCACTGCCGGCCTGCCGGCCTGCCTGGCGTCCGGATGCTGCTGGTTTGCTGAAAAGCGGCCCTGCATGCACGTGCTTCACCAACCCGTGCCTGCATGCTTGCCTGCCTCGGGCGCTCCCCTGCCCCCACCCACCCCCACCCCCACCTCACTGCACCCCGTTCATGTGTTCCCGCTCCTCCTCCCACCTCTTGCACTGTCCTGCAGGTGGCCTGTCCGACATGACTGCCCGCACCGTGCGCGACAAGTTTGCTCGGCTGAGCCAGATGGCCACGCTGCTGACGCTGGAGGCGGTGCGTGCCGGGGCGGGGGGGCTGGTCAGGAGAAGGGCAGGAGAAGGGCAGGCGGGGCAGGGCAGGGCAGGCGGGGGCAGGGGTCAGGCAAGCAGGCAGGGGCTGAAAGGGCAGCCTTTGGTCCCCGGGGTGCCTTGTGGGGGTGCTACCTGCATTGCCGTTCTTGTTTCTGGGAATGCGCCCATGCTGGAGCCGGGAAGCAGCATGCAGCAGCTGCCCTGCCCTCGCTCTTTGCCAGCCGACTGTTTTGCACCCAGCCTACTGGTGCTCTGTTGCGTACCACACACACCTGCGTTCCGTTCAATAAAATGTGTCCACAGAGGCATCTTGATTGAGAGCTGTGCCTCCCCACCTCCCCCCGCCCTTCCCACCCTACCCCTGCCCTCCCCACCCCACCCCCTGCCCTTCCCACCCCTCCCCTGCCCTTCCCACCCCACCCCTGCCCCTCTGCAGGTGAGCGAGGTGCTGGACTACTGGGGGGATGCCGGCGCCATTGCCTGGCGGCTGACCGACAACGATGTGCGCCAGACGCTCAGCCAGCGCATTGACTTTGCGCCCCACGAAATCCTGGCGCTCAAGCTCTAGGGGGCGCAACCACCTGTGCACCTGCTGCCCTGCCGCTTTGCCTCGCGGCATTGGCAGCTTCTGAATCACCCGGGCAGATGCGATCAATGCAACGGAGCTGCTGCCGAACGTTGCGAGCAGCAGGCGGGCGGGCGTTCAGAAAACTTCGGATTACATTGCAGTGAAAACGTGTAAAAGTCAAAGGTCAAAGGTAGGGGTGATGAAGGATTAGGGAAGAGGCACCAGGCAGCGTCAGAAGCAACTCAGCGCAATAGCCACCACCTGCCAAGGCTGGGATACTGTCTGGGACTGCAAGCAATTGTGTCCAGCGCTGCAGCACACAGTGTACAGCGGGCAGCATGCCATGGGCTTGCACGCTGCGCATGCTGCATATGCTGTGCTTTGCTCATGTCAGGTCCAAAGCGCCCCGTCTCATGGTCGATGCCTGTCGCACAAACAGCGGGGCTTGGGTGTGCCAGCATGCCGTGCACGCTGCGTGTGCTGTGCCGTGCCGTGCTCACGACAGGCCCAGCACGCGGCCCGTCTCGGGGTCGATGTCAATCTCATAAAAGGCGGGGCGGGTGGGCAGCCCCGGAATCATCATCATGTCGCCGCACACAGCGATGAGCCAGCCCGCGCCCGCTGCCACGCGCAGCTCCCGCACGGAGAAGGCAAAGCCGGAGGGGGCGCCCTTGGCGGCGGGATCGTTGCTGCGGGCAGAAGGGGGAGGCAGAAAGCAAGAGAGAGTTGACGCGGTAGAGTGGGCACTGCGATCGGGTGGGATGGGGCGGGCCAGGGCAGGGCCAGAGCGTTTGCGCGGGCCCCAGACCTGCCCACCTCCCCACTTGCCTGTCCCCCCCTCCCATCCCGCCTCCTGCCTCACTGCCTGCCTGCATCCCCAACCACCAGCCATCCATGCTTCCACCCCCATGCTCCCCTCAGCCGCCAACATAGCCGCTGTCCACCTTTCCCACCCCGTCAGCCCCACCACACCCCTCGTGTGGAAGCTGTACTGCCGCCCACCCACCTGAAGCTGTACTGCGTCTTGGCCATGCAAACCGGCAGGTCGGCAAACCCTTGCCGCGTGTAAATCTCAATCGCCTTCTCCGCCTCGGGCCCGTACTCCACGCTGCCCGCGCCGTAGATGTTGCGCGCAATCGCCTCGATCTTGTCCTGCGGGTGTGGGGAAGAGGCACAGCACACAGTGCATAGCTCGGTTCGCAGCACAGCAAGCGTAGGTGTTGTGCGCGACTGCCTCGTTCTTGTACCGCAAGCTGGGCAGGGCAGGCGGCACAGCACATCTCAGCACGGCACAGCACACAACTCAAGACAGCCCAGCCAGATTGCTTATGTTGCCATGCTGTGCATGATCATGCTTGCACGCCTCCCCGGCATCGCAGTTGCACATTCCCTGCTTGACGCCCCTGTCCCATGCCACGCCTACTCTCGCCGCCCGCTGTTCACCCCTGCCAAACCGGCCCCGCCAGTGTAACACCACCAGCCCGCCCACCTTGATTGGGACGTTGAGCGGGTAGAGGAACTGGAAGTCGGCTGGCTTGTGGCATGCCGCCATCACCGCCTTGGCCAGGTCAACAGCGCCCGCACCGCCCAGGCCGTGGTGCTGCGCCACCGCTGCGTCGTCGGCGCCTGAAGAGAGGCGGGGGACAGGACAGGGCAGGAAAGATCAGGGGAGGGGAGCTTGTGGTAATGCGCAGCGCCGTCAGCGGCAGGGCGCCAGGTTGGGTGGAGAGTGGTGGGTGCACCAGATGTGCCATCCCCTGAGCCACCCCTACTCCGCACACAGCCGCCTTATGCGGATCCGTGCACAGGAACTGGGCAGGGCAGGTCTGGGCAGGACAGCAGGCCCTCCCTACAGCTGCCCAGCTGCGCGGCGGCTGCCCATCTATCTTCCCCTACTGCCAGAGCCTCCTGCCGCACACCAACTCCAGCTCCGCCCGGCGGCCCGGCCCAGCAACCGCCTCGCAACTGAAAGGCAGGCCCACATGTTTTCAGAAGTGTGCAGCGCTCACCTGCCGCCATGGCCTCCTGCCGCACCGCCTCCAGCTCGGCATCGGTGTCGGTTGCAAAGCGGTTGATGGCCACCACGACGGGGATGCCAAAGCGGCGGGCGTTGGCGATGTGGCGCGCCAGGTTGCAGCAGCCGGCACGCACAAGATCAAGGTTCTCTGCAGGGAGGGGCAGTGGTCAGCGCGATGCAGAGTCTGGGCATCATCACTCTTCTAGGCCGGAGAGAATGGGCAGGCAGCTGGCAGCATTGGGTCACGTGTAGGTCACGTGCAGGGCTCTCAACCGCACCTCACCCCATCCCGCCCCACCCCTCACCCACCTGGCACACCCCCGCTCAAACTGCCCTCACAATAGATCCCCACCCCACCCCATGCCGCACCCCACCTCCCACAGTGCTAGACTCCGCTCTCACCGGTCTTGTATGCGTGGTCCAGCGGCTTCCCGGCCACCACGGGCGGCCCGCCGCCGTGCATCTTCAGCGCCCGCACCGTCGCCACAATCACCATGCAGTCCGGCTTGAGGCCGCTGCAGTGCCATGAAATAGAAAACAGAACATTGGGAAAAGCTTCAGGGAGGCAAGCGCTGGCAGCAGAGTGGGGCCAGCTGCAGCCGCCATCTGTTCCCCCCAGCCCTGCAGCCAGGGGGACCTGCTTAGCCCTTTTTTTTCTTTTCTTTTTGTAAGTACGCACTCGAGGGGGGCAGGTGCTTTCCCTCTCCCCTTTGCTCCCCACCCCCCAACCACCACTTGTGGCTGCAGTTTTAGCTAACACAGTGTGCAGCACACACCTCACCTGTAGCGGCACTTGAGGTTGCAGAACTTCTCGGCGCCGATGTCGGCGCCAAAGCCCGCCTGCAGCAGCAGGGGGCACCCGGCAGGGCAGCAACTGTCACTCCCTACACGTGATGTGAGCCACAACAGCAACAACAACAGAGGCAGCGGGCCCATGCCGCACCGCCAGCTGCAGGCTGCCCTGTGGAAAGCAGATAGGTCGAGCTGCAGACTGTTGCAGTGCTGGCAGGCTGTGCAACACCATCACCCCAGGCAGGCAGGCAGGCAGGGCAGGCAGGCAGGCAGGGCAGGCAGGCAGGGCAGCCAGGCAGGCAGGGCAGGCAGGCAGGCAGGGCAGGCAGGCAGGGCAGGCAGGCAGGCAGGCAGCGCACCTCGGTGACCACATATCCCTCGGGCCCCGCCAGCTTCAGCCCAATTTGGTCGGCCACGATGGACGAGTTGCCTGTGCACACGAGGGCACACACAGAGGGAGGGGCTCAAGCTGCTGTGCAACACGCAGTTGCACGCAGTGAGGTGAAAGCCGTGCTGCGGGGGCAGGGGGGTGGGCCCCTCACGAGGCAGAGCCCTCCGGTTGGTTGCACCGCCCCGCTGCCGCCCTCCTCCGGTCGGCCCCTACTTGGCGCCCCACCCACCCGTGGCGATGTTGGCAAATGGGCCGGCATGCACCAGCACCGGCGTCTCCTCCAGAGTCTGCATCAGCGTGGGCTGGATCGCGTCCTGCACACAAACAACACACATTACAAGAGGGAGAGGTGTTGGGAACGGCACCGGCGTGTCCTGCAGCGCGTGCCTCAGCGTGGGCCGAAGTACCGTCATGCAGAGGGCAGGAGGAACACAGGGGGCGGGGACGGCATGTGCGGATGGGCGGGGGGTCACAAAGGCAGGGCAGGCGGGCCAGGGCAGGCATGCAGCAGGCCAGCACCGCGCCGGGTCCGCCCTGCAGGCTCATGCCACCCTTGTCTGCCTCTTGCCCCTGCCCAGCCCAGCCCAGCCCAGCCCAGCCCAGCACAGCCCAGCACAGCACGGCACAGCACCGCACAGCAGCCAGGGCACAGCACAGCACAGCACGGTACAGCACACCCTGCCCACGCACCTTCATCAGCACGGTCAGCGCGCCCCCCACCCCCAGGTCGTCGGCAGTCACCGGCTCCCCCGCCTTGCTGCTGCCGATGACGATGCGCCCCAGCCGCTCCCGCATGTCGCGCAGGCTGGTGGTGACAGCCAGGATGGCCATCACCTCTGCAGGTGTGGCAGGGTGGCAGGGGGGGACTCAGAGTTTGCTGGCGTGTTTGCTGGCATGTGCTGCTTCCTGTCTATCCCAGGCGCTTCCGCATACACCGCAGCTGGCGGGGCATGCGGTGTCGTTACCACCACTGCAGCCCAGGGAGATCCCAGGGCGGGGCAGCTAAAAGGAGTGTAGCCGGCGCATGCAGCGGTACTCTCCATGCGCGACGCCTGCACCATAACCCGCTCCCTGTTGCCCCATCATGGCCCCACCCTCTGCCCCCATTGTGATCCTGAGGCCACAGCGATGCCGCACCCTGGTTGTCACATCAGCACATCCACCCTCCCTCTAAGGGCTCCCAATCTGCCTCCCTACTCCCCCACCCCTGTGCATTGGCACAGCATGCTCACCCGAGGCGACGGCGATGTCGAAGCCCGTCTGCCGCGTCATCCCCTTCTCCTGGGGGCCTTGCCCAATGGTAATGCCCCGCAGGAAGCGGTCGTTGGTGTCCATCACACGCCGCCACGTGATGCTGGCTGCACAACAGAACAACAACGTGGCGGTGGGGGAGCGAGCATTGGCACACGGCAAAACGGTGGGAATCAGGCAACGGTAGCGCAGCACAACACGCTTCCAGTGATGCCGCATAACCCTTCGTTCTCACGTGCTGCGTCGCTAGCACACGAGGTGGGGCGGGGTGGGCCGGTGGGCAGGGTGGCAGCTGTGGCACTGATGTAGAACCCTGGTTCGTATTCTAGCCCACCCACCTGGGTCGATGTCCAGCCTCACAAACTTGGCTCGCTCCACGGGGGTGAGCTCGTTGGGGTCGGTCTGGGGGATGGGCAGGGGGGGGGCGGGGCAGGGCAGGCAGGCAGGGTCAGGGCAGGCAGGTCAGGGCAGGCAGGGTTGGCCTGGAGGCAGCATGGCTTGCAGGACGCCTGCCTGGCCCCCAGCCCTAGCGATGGCCAAGCGCAGGCAGCAGAGCGTCAGGCGGCTCGCACCTTGTCGATCCCCAGCTTGGCGAGGCGCCGCAGCATGACGGGAGCAAAGTGGCGGCCGCCGTCGCGGTCGGGCGGGCACAGGCGGTTGAACAGCGCGTCGTTCTGCGGGTGGGGGTGGGCAGGCCGGGAGGCAGCTTAGTGAGGAGGGTCGGGTACATGACAGTCTTGAAGGCGGGCACGGGCTGGAGCAGTGCTCGGTTTCTGTGGAAATGGACACACACAGCGTGCGCACACACTGCACTGTGCACGCTCTTCATGGCCTGACTCACGTGGATGTGGCGCCAAGCCTGCCTACACCACACTGTGTGCACTTGTTGGCACAAACGCCGTTACAACCCATGCGCGGACTGATACAGCCTCCCACACACAGCCCAGCCACGGCATGAGGCGCCACTCACGCTCTGCGTCGCCTCGTGGAAGATGCGCACGTCGATGGCGGCTGCCAGCAGGTTGGTGGCGGCGGTGATGGCGTGGATGTCGCCAGTCATGTGCAGGTTGAACTGCGGGGCAGGGGAGGGGTGACAGGATGTGGTTGAGAGAGAGCCCATACGGGCAAAGGGCAGGATGGTGCCTGTCATGTGAAGGTTGAACTGCAGGGGCAGGGTGGAGCACGGGTATGGTTGCAGGATCCATGCAGGCTTACTAAACTTCCCGGTGTCATCCCACCCAAGTGCCGTCACACACCCGCCTCCTGGTCTGAAATGACGTGGCTGAGGCCGCCTCCACATTGCAGACTGCGCACACACGCAGTGCTTCACAACAAAAAAACCGCGGTTACTCGTCGTACATGCGCACACGAGCACACTGCTACCCTCGCCTCCTCCAGGGGTAATGCCTGGCTGCACCCGCCCCCCCGCTGCACCTCACCAAACTCGAGTGCAACTAGGTCTGCTTCATTGAGTGGAGACATGCCCCACCATACCCCACCCCACCCAACTCCCCCGCCTCCCACCACCCCTCACCTCCTCCATTGGGATGACCTGGCTGTAGCCGCCACCCGCCGCCCCTCCCTTGATGCCAAACGTGGGCCCCTGGCTGGGCTGCCGCACGCACGTCACCACGCGCTGCCCCAGGTGCGCGCCCAGCGCCTGGCACAGGCCCACGGTGGTGGTGCTGCATTGAGGGAGGGAGTGAGAGGGCAGTGCGCAGCAGGGCGGATTAGTAAAAGGTGTGGATGTGTGCCATACTGTGTGAGGGGTTGCCAGAGGGTCAGTGCACACAGAGGGAAGATCAACCGGGTGTCAAATGAGCACATTGTGCAGGCAATGGAGCGGCAGGCATGCGCAGGGCAGTCGTGCTCTTGCAGCGTCCTGGACATCTGCCCCGCCGCACTGGCAACGGCACACCCCCCATTCCGCCTCCTCACCTCTTGCCCTCGCCCAGCGGGGTGGGCGTGCAGCCTGCCACCACAATGTACTTGCCATCGGGCACATGAGCCAGCTTCTCACGCACAGACAGCTTCACCTGCAGCAAATGCGAAAAAGGCGACAAGGGAAGCAGCGGCGGCGGCGGCACGGGCTAAGCGGCGGCGGGAGCAGGTGGGGACCGCTCCCGTGCGATGGGTTCGATTGCGATGAACTCTGGTACCCTCTCCTGAACTGTCGACAGATGCGGCAGCGTCGGGGACCGGTTGCGCTCACTCGATCGACAAAAGCCTCACACCACCTCTGCGCTATCCCCACTTCGCGTGTGCGCTAACCCCACTTCGCGTGTGCGCTAACCCCACTTACCTTTGCTTTCTGATGGCCATGAGGCTCATAATCATTCTCCGCCAGGCCCAACTTGGCCGCAATCTCCGCAATGGGCCTGCACTGCACCGCCTGAGCGATATCTATGTCCGCTGGGGTCGGAGTAACGATCTGAAGGGGCATTGTGACAAATTGAAACGAAATCGGAACAATACGCGGGGGCCTGGGTGAGGGTGGTAGTGCCGCCGCCAGGTTGGCCCGCGGGCAGGCGAGGCGCCCACGGCGATCCAGGGAAGCTAGCCCTTGCTTCACATGCGCTACACATACGACATGCTTCATATGTGGCAGGAACTGCCACATGCACAGGTTGCAGCCGTGCGGTGACGCAGCTGTGCAGCGAGCAGCAGTGGCGCCTTGCCACGCTGGCGCTAGTGCTGGGGTGAGCCCCGGCCTGCAGCCCTTCTGCACTTGCTCCTTGCCGGTCCCTGTCACATTACTGATATCGGCCTCTTGTGCGCTATAACACATCACCCCTCTTCTCTGGTTGCCCTCCTCTGGTGCTATCCCGGTGTTCAACCAGGCGCCCACGTTTGTGGCATCAGGCAGCCCGCGCAACTTGAAGTCGGCATCCGCCTAGCATCTCCAGTGGCTGCATGCACCAGCTCACCAAGGGGCTCACGTGCATGTAGCCACTGGTGCTGGCGCAGCATGGCTGCTGCAAAGGCCTACAAAGGCGCCGGCACCGCCAGGGTGGACACCCGCAGTGGCAGCAGCTGAGCTGCTGCTCCGATCCCCAACGGTACATGTTGCTGCACCCGCCACCCGCTGCCCAACCCACAACATGTCACGTGCACTCCACTCAATTATGGCATGCTATCAGCACCGCATGGCAATGCAGCCCCACCCTGTTACGTTGCAGCTCCAGGCAAGCGGGGGCGCATGCATAGCGGTCCAGGGAGGCCAGCAGGCGGCCGACCTCAAGCAGAGCGGTTCTTTTCATTGACGGGGCGGTGTTGCACAACACCGGTTGGGTTGGGATGGGAAGAGGGGATGTGCAGGGGTGCAGTGCCAGCTGGGCGCTTAGGCCTCGGCCTTCTTGCCGGTCTTCTTGGGCAGCAGCACGGAGTGGATGTTGGGCAGCACGCCGCCCTCGGCGATGGTCACGCCCGCCAGCAGCTTGGACAGCTCCTCGTCGTTGCGCACCACCAGCTGGATGTGGCGGGGGATGATGCGGGTCTTCTTGTTGTCGTGGCAGCGTTGCCCGCCAGCTCCACCACTTTCGCGGCTAGGCACTCCAGCACCCCTGCCAAGTTTACCGGTACAATTGTCTTTGCTTAGCGAGCATGTCGACTCAGATGTATGTGTGATGTGTGAGTCTCAGTCTGTGTGTGCGGAGGGGTCGGGGTTGGGGGGAACATACGTATGTGGAGCATTCAGTTGGTGGGTTGATGCAGCGCAGCGCACCCAGCCACATGCCATGATGGCACCGCCTGGAGCTACCTGGGCCCAGCTGGGGCAGCCACTTGGAGGAGCCACACGCTGTGCCTGGGCCGACCACGCCCTGCCCCTGATTTCCCTCACCAGGTGGAACGCGCTCTGAACTTTGGGTTCACCCTCTGAGAATCGCTTGCAAGCGTCGGCTTTGCTGAACCTGCGGATTTTGCGCGCACTCACCCGCGCGGTTAAAAACGTGACAAGGCCTCGGTAGAGGCAGGACCGCGCGCCTGGCCACGGAATCTTATCGCTGCCCGCCTGGAGCAGCTGCCGGCCGCACCGGCGCCGCACGGCTGCCGCCAACGATGACCTGCCGCCCCCTGCTGCCGCCCGGGCTGCGGCATGCTGCGGCATGGTCGCACGCCCATGCCCGCTGGCTGTGGAGCGGCTACAGCAGGGCAGATGTGACCATGGCAGTCCAGGTGGGGCTGCAAGCCACACCCCCCCGGGCCAGGTTGGCAGGCCGGCGTCGGCGCACCGACCCCGCCTTGCTTCCTCATCAAATGCCACCTTCCCTCCTGCCCTGCCCTGCCCTGCCCCGCCTTGAACCATGCAGATGGCATTGGGCTGGGCAGTGCTGCTCAGCATGCTGTCTGTTGAGAGCGTGGCGCGCAAGCTGGGCACGCTCGGAGTGGGTGCCACTCTGTCTGTCGTGGTGAGCGCCCCGGCCTGCTGCCCCGCAATGCGCACCACCTGCGGTTGCTCCTACTTCCAAACTGTAAAGCAAAGACAGCAAAGCAATGCCTGCGTGCCTTCTGGTGCACCTCGGTGTCTCAGCGGCTGCACACAATCCAACGGCACCTCCCTCTGCCCCTGCCTCGACTAATGACACATGACCCCCTGACCCGCTCGCCCCCCGGCACACGCCTGCCTGCAGCTGTACGGCTACTACATCCAGCCGCTGCAAGGCGCCACCCTGGCCGCCGCCGTTGCTGCCCAGCTGGTGGCGGCCCTGATTGGAGCGCTCGGCTTCATACCCACGTGAGCGCGCGCGCGTGCCACCGCAGTTGGGGGAACTGAAGCCAAAGAGGGCCTGGTGTGCCCGCCACCGCACTGCAGAACTGCACACACGAGGGCATAGCTGTGTTTGCTGCTCCTGGCTGACTGCCTACCCAGCAGGCCATCCCAGCAGTTCGCCCCTACCAGGGGCGGAGGTTCACCACTACAGTTCTGTAGTAGGCCCGGCTTGCCCTGCTCCCTTTGACTGCTTGCACTGCAGGTACGCAGCCTACGCAGCAAACGGCGGCACCTACGAGGGCGCTGGGGCAGCCAAGGGTGAGTCTGCCCTGAAAGACCGCCTGCAGCCGCCGCCACTATGCACCTCCTTTCCCTCCTCAGCCTGCTGCCCCAGCGGTGGCATGCCTTGCAAAGTCCAGTCCGCCGTTCACAGGTCACCACATGCCCCACAAGAGGACTCATTTTCAAAGCGACACACGCTCCTGAGAGCCAGCGACATCCGCAGACTGCAAGATGCTGACACGTCACCGCCTGCCCCCCGGCCCCGCCCCCGTGCCCTTGCACAACAGGCGCGACCCTGGTGGCAGTGGGCGCCCTGCTGGCGGCCCTGCTGGTCATCCCCCGCATCCGGCTGTCGCCCCTAGCATACCAAGCCTTGAGCGTCTCTGGCTTCTTCCTGTCGCTCCGGCTGTTTGCCACGTACTGGGTGCGTGCGTTCATACTACTGTGTTGACGTGCTGTGTGGGGGGTCCCAGGGCCTGTGCAGCGCCTGAACTGATGTCCCGTCTCTGCGCCTGTTTGCCGCTTACCGGAGTTACAACCCGCACACAGGTGCTGGGCAGCCCCTGCATGGTTCCCTCCCCCCATGCGGTGTAGACCGGTGGCGAACCCAAAGCCTGGCCCCCCTGCCCTGCTGTGTGCTCGCTGCCTTGCCCAGCTGTCGGCCCAGGCAGCAGCTGTGCCCGCTGCTCTCCCCCGCGCAGCGGGCGCTCCTGCTGCCGGCTGCTCGCACCGCGCATGGCTCAGTTTCCGCCTTTGCGGGGGCCCGCCAGAACACAAACCCTCCCCACAAGCTGGCTCATGTGCTGCCTGCTGTGCATGCAGGTGCCAGGCATTCCTGGCCCTGTCGCAACGCCAACCCCTCCCAACAAGCTGGCCTATCTGTTGATGTTTGACGTGCTCTTCCCGATTGCGGTCGCCCTCCCTGTCGCCACTCTGGTGCTGCCCGCGCCCGCCAGCCGCAAGGTGCAAAGCCTGCGAAGTGCTGTCCTCGGCGGCGCGGGGGTGTCCGAGCACGGGGCACAGGGATGGGGGGAAGCGGAGCGCTGCACTGGTCAACATTGCCCTGCCTTGCTTTGCAAGCAGGCTCGTGGGATGCAGCCGCCGCGGTGCCGCTGACCTGCTTGCCCCCTCCTGCCTCAATGCAGGCCCGTGAGGCTTTCTGCGAGGTGGCGCGAGGTTTGGGGCAGCTGTATGGAGGGGTGGTGGACTTGCTGCTAGATGATGACGACGCGCAGCAGGCTCTGCCACCACCGCCAGTGGCAGCAGAACCAACAGCACCACCAGCATCAGCACCAGCACCAGCACCCACACTGCCGCAGCAGCTGGCCACCCGAGCAGAGGCAGTGGCGAGCGGCAACGGCAGCGCTGCACAGCCCACCGGCGGGGCCGCCCTGAAAGTGGCTGCGCTACAGGATGGGGCGGCAGCCATCCGGAAAGGTGGGCACATGGGTGGGGGCTAGGCGGGGCTAGGTGGGACAGAGAGGGGCGGTGCGGCATGTGTGCGTGTGCATGGGTTTGGATGGTTGGTGTGTGTTGGCAGTGGTGGTGGAGTGGGGCGGGGCGAGCGGCGGATGGGCGGACGGGCGGGGCCTCCCAGCCTGTCGCCCCCGGCACACCCTGGCTTCCTGCTCATGCTGGAGCCAGGCATGGCTGTGGCACCCCCTTCCGCCAGCCCTCACCTGCCCAGCCTGCCCCGTGCCTTCCCCCCTGCAGGCACACAGGGCATGGGCATGCTGCTGCTGGTGAGCCTGTTTGAGGTCGACGTGTACGCTGCCCCCCGCCGCCTCAGGACGGGCGGCTACAGGCGCGCGACAGCACAGGCGACGGCTGCCGAGACGTGCCTGTCGCTGGCGCTGCGCTGGGCGGCGGCCACCCGCCGGCCATTGGACCGGGGTCTCTGCCGCCAGCTGGCGCCGCAGCTGCGAGCCATGCAGGCGGCCCTGGCTGGCCTGTGTGAGGCTCTGGCGGTCGCTGTGGAGCAGCAGGCGCCCTCCACTGGTGCTGGTATTGTGGCAGCCCTGGAGGCGCTGGAGCTCCGCCGTGGAGATCTCAATGCGGCGGCGGCGGCCACGCCTGCCACCCCGCAGGCGGCGGTGTCCTTTGCCCTGATGCGAGGCGTGCTGTACTACGCTGCCACCAAGGTGGGTGCGTGCTTGGGCCGACTCGTGCTGGCTGGCTGAAGCGGGCAGCTGCCTGGACCCTCTGCGCTGGGGTGCGATGAGAGACCCGTGCCTGCCTGCCGCTGCGACACTTGCTTGCGCACCGGTCGCCCCCCGCCCCACCTTCTATGTGCCCACCCTCCCACCCCGCCCAACCAAACATGGTCAGGTCCAACTCTCTCTCTCACACACACACACACACACCATTCCTGCTGCGACTTCAGGTTCGTGCCATGGCGCCGTTTGTGGCCGAGGCAATAGAGCCTCTGCACCCGGGTGCCGCCGCTGCAGTGGGTGCACACTTTGCAGCATCTGCATGGCTGGCACCCCCGCCGCCCCCAGTGCCCGCTGCTGTGCCAGACGGGGAGCAAAGCGTGCTGGCGACGCAGGCGCTGCCTGGCGGTGCTGCGGATGATGATGAGGAGGAGGCCAGCTCTTCTGGGAGCAAGAGTAGCAGCCTCGACGCCCCGCCAGCAAATGGCAGCCATGACACATCGCCGCCTGCAGCATCAGCAGCAGCAGCAGCAGCGGCAGCGAAGCGCACCGCCGGCTTGAGTGCTGCGCCCAGCAGTCTGTCGGCAGCAGTGCCTGCCATCGTGCGGCCATCAGCAGCAGTCGAGGCCGCACCACGTGGCAAGCTGCGGCGGCTGCTGCGCCGAGCAGGCGTGGTTCGAGTGACGCTGGTGCCTGCCCTGCACATGCTGCTGGCCTTTGCTGCGGCCGGCGCACTCGTGGTTTGCAAGGCCGCCTTCGTTGGGCTAGGTTACAAGTCGTATTGGTAAGACGGGTTGGGAGTTGCATGGCGGGCGTATTGCTGCCTGGCGGTGCGGGCGGGCGAGGGTTGCACTGCACACACGCTAAGCTGTGCTCTGTGCTGCCCTGCCAACCGCCTCCTGCCCTGCCCCCAATCGCCAACCCTCCCACCAAACGCACATGCATGCATTCACAATCGCACACATGCCCGCGCACCCTACTACCGCTGCAGGGTTGCCTTCACCGTCAACTCCGTCTTCGAAAAGAGCGCTGGGCGCCTCCGGCAGCGTGCCGCCAACCGCGTGCTCGGCACCGCCATGGGGGCTGGGTGGTCGTGTGCCACCATCGGAGTCGTGATGGGGGTCAACGGCGGCAGCTGGGAAACCAGGTGAAAACGGGTGGGGCATGCGTTGATACAGCCCCTCACCGTACGTGCATGCTCTGCAGCGCATGGGGAGATAGAATGCATTTCCTGTTGCTGCCGTCATCAACCACCCTCCTGCGGCCAGCGAGCCGGGATGCTGAGCTCAGTCTGGGCATGTTGCCTTTGGTTTGACTGCTTTCGCTTGCGATTGCAGCCTGTTCCACTGCATACACATGTGCAGCGTCACAGGCCATGCACCTGCTGCCAACTCTCTTTCTCCTGCTGCCCCCGACTGGCACCGCAGGCCGGCCAAGTTCATAGCCCTGGTGCTCATGTCGAGCCTTTGGGCCTTCTTCATCGGTCTCAACCGCCAGCGCCACGTGCGCTTCTCCTGTGAGTGTTCCTGTCCGTCCACACATTCTGAGGGAGGGTCTGGTGGATGCCTCTTCGTTCCCCAAACCACCGCCGGTCAAGCCCGCTTCGCTCCGCCCGCAAGCGCCTGCCTCAACCCGGGGGGACACGAACACCACCCTGCTCGTCTCTCCCAGGCGGTACACCGACATGCCGCCACCTTGGAGCATCAAGCGGGCCTGATCCTTGCAGACTGCTGAGCTGGCCATGCCATGCCCCTCCCCCTCCCATGTGCCCGCTCGGCTCCCCCTTGCAGATGCCTGGTCGGTGGCCATGGTGGCTATGGCCGTGATTGTGTTGGAAGAGTTCCGGTCACCCACCAGCCCCTGGCTCGAAGTTGGCTGGCGGTGAGTGCAACTGATTGTGGGTTGCTCGTCTGTTCAGCACAAGCCTGTGCTGCTCAATGAATCATGAAATGAATGCAACATTGAGATGCGAGCGCAAAGCATCGCAGGCAAGATGAGAGCAGCTTACCCAAGGCTGATCAACAGGGAGTGGGTGTGCATGGCATGTCGCCCGCCCCTGGCCGCCCGCAGCCTGCTGCGCGCGCACTGCCGCCTCCTGTGGGCACCCGGGGTGCAGCTGACCTGCGCTGCTCCCATCCGACTCATCCGTGTGCCGTGGGTTCTCTGCCGCCCTCGGTCACCCTGCCCTCTTGCCCTGCCGCTCTTGCCCTGCTGCTCTTGCAGGATGGCGTGTGTGTGCATCGGCGTCGGCATAGAGGCCGTCATCACCGCCTGCGTCTTCCCAGTCACCACTGCTGACCTGGAGCTCGACCAGCTGCTGAGCGCGCTGGGCTGCTTGGCCTGCTTTGGTCAGGGCGTGGCTGCCAGCCAGGCGGGTCGCCAGGGCGGCAGCGGCAGCAGTGGCACAGACCCTTTGCCAACGGCTCCGGCTGCGGCTGCTGCTGCAGAGAGCAACGGCAGGCTGGGGGAGGAAGAGGGGGATACAACCGGCAAGCTGGCAGCAGCGGCTGATGAGGCAGCAGCAGCAGAGGCGGGGCTGGTATCAGCACCGGCAGCAGCAGCGGCAGCAGCAGCAGCCGGAGGACCCCCCGGGGGCCCTGCCCAGCTCAGCCAACAGCATTCGACAGCAGCCGAGCAGCGTGTGCAGCTGCACGCGCAGGCGCAGAGGGTCAAGCAGCATGCGGGGCGGCTGCTGGCGCTGAGCACGGGCACGGTGCAGGGGCCTGTGCCTGCTCGCCGGCACGTACGGGAGCGCCACGCAGCGCTGGCGGCAGCTGTGCGGGCGTTGCTGCAGATAGTGGACTCCCTGCTTCTGGCCACCTACAGCGATGAGCTAAGGGAGGCTCGGCTGGCGGCCGCCGGCAGCGGTGCCCCAGCTCCTGTGGTTGGCGCCCCTGGGGCGGGGCGCGCAGCTGGCGTGCCACGCGCCGGCCGGCACCTGGCGCTGGCTGTGGGCTCACAGGTGCGCCTGTTAAACATACGTTGCCCGGGCTGGCTCCAGGGTGCCTTCACCGGGTTCGGTACGTGTGCGTGCACTGCATGCTGAGCGGTGGTGTGTGAAAAGGGACCTGCTCAAGGCAGGCCAACCGAAGTGCGACCTCCCACCTCACCTGCCCTCCTCTCCCCCCCAATTCCTGCAGTTTGCGGAGTGCGTGCGCTGCCTGCGCCACGTGCTCACACGCCAGCTGCCGCTGGACCAGGCGCTGCCAGCCCTGCGTGCAATGGACAGCCTGCTGCGCCAGCTGGCGGCGGCTGCTGGGCTTGACATGCAGATGCTGCTGCAGCAGGCGGGGGCCCCGCCAGCTCAGCCGCTGGGCGGCAGCAGTGGGAGTGCCAAACTGGAGGTGCCAGTGGCAACCATCGGCAGTTCGGCCACGCTGCTGCCGCTGGCTGCTGCCATGCTAAGCGCGGTGCCCCAGGTGGGGTGCCGGCACTTTGTGGAATATGGGGGTAGTGCTCTGGAGGGGGTAGATGCATGCAAATGGGAGATGGAAAGGGGGTGATGCATGGACAAGCTCCTGCCGCCCCCTTCTGAGTGCCCACCTCTGTGCCCTGTGCCTCCCCACCACCCGTGCCCCTGCAGCTGCGCGTGCTGTACCTCAACGCGGTGCTGGCGGTCCTGCCAGATGGCGCCGCCGCTGCCCAGGTTGTGCGGGAGCTTGGGGAGCATGCCACCGCCAGCTGGCAAGCGATCGCTGATGCGCAGCAAGCGGCGCTGGCGGCCAGCCTGCAGGCTGGGGCTGGCTGACAGGAAACGTTGCTGCGCGCAGAACCCTTACGGGCTTTGATCTGCATGCTGTCACATGTGTCGCCCACCTGTGGCCACCAAGGGAGGGCCTCGCACCCTTCCTGGTTCCCTCGCTGCACGCCCAAGGGCGCACCCTTTTGTCTCTGCTGGGTTGCCCTGTTTTTGTTCGTTCCTCTGCTGCGAGCGCCAACAAAAGACGTTGCTGTTGCTTGAGCCAGCGCGCCCGCTTGTTTGCGTGGCCCCGGGCTTCGCCGAGACAGGGGCCAGCATGCGAGGAAGGCAGCAGACCATGCACAGCAGCCCAGGGAGGGAAGCAGGCAGGCACCAGAGCAGGGTAGCAGCGTGGCTCTTTCCAGTGGGAGGGGTGGTGTTGAATAACACCAGTGGGGGTTTGGAGAGGTAGCGGGTCGCCAAGCAAGCTGGGCGCTTATGCCTCGGCCTTCTTGCCGGTCTTCTTGGGCAGCAGCACGGAGTGGATGTTGGGCAGAACACCGCCCTCGGCGATGGTCACGCCCGCCAGCAGCTTGGACAGCTCCTCGTCGTTGCGCACCGCCAGCTGGATGTGACGGGGGATGATGCGGGTCTTCTTGTTGTCACGGGCGGCATTGCCCGCCAGCTCCAGCACCTCGGCAGCCAGGTACTCCAGCACCGCCGCCAGGTAGACGGGCGCGCCGGCGCCGATGCGCTCGGCGTAGCGCCCCTTCTTCAGGTAGCGGGCGATGCGGCCCACGGGGAACTGCAGCCCCGCCTTGGAGGACTTGCTCACGGCCTTCTTGCCGGCGGTCTTGCCCTTGCCACGGCCAGACATGGTTGCTGGGTTGAGGTTGGTGGGGGGAGGGGAGTTAGGAGGGTTGGGTGCCGAATACAGGCGCTTCCGGCGGCTTTTGTAAGCGGGAGGCCCGCTGGCAGGCGGCGACAGCCCCGGCCAGCCAGGGGCCGCAGCTGGGCGGCCCCCGGATGGGTGAGCGCCGCCACCCATCTGGGCCCTCTGCATTGCTCGCCTCTCCTTGGCCCGCTGCCGCCGCTCCCTGCCGCCGCTTGCCGAGGGCACGAGGCTACAAGAGCGGCCAGGCCCGCTGTTCCCACCACCCCTCTCCAACCTCCCACCCCACAACCCCACCACACCCAGCAGCCATGGCTCCCCCTGCCAAGAAGGCGGCCCCCGCCAAGAAGGACGCCAAGCCCGCCGCCGCCAAGGGCGAGAAGAAGAAGGGCAAGAAGGCCAAGGGCACCGAGAGCTACAAGCTCTACATCTTCAAGGTGCTCAAGCAGGTGCACCCCGACACCGGCATCTCCTCCAAGTCCATGGCCATCCTCAACTCGTTCATCGTGGACCAGTTTGAGAAGATCGCCGCTGCCGCCGCCCAGCTGAGCCGTGTGAACAAGAAGCCCACCCTGACCTCCCGCGAGATCCAGACCGCCGTGCGCCTGGTGCTGCCCGGAGAGCTGGCCAAGCACGCCGTCAGCGAGGGCACCAAGGCCGTCACCAAGTTCACCTCCGCCTGAGCGTCGGCGCCGCCCGGCTGCCTGCCACAGCCCCCAAACAACTGGTGTTTTTCAACACCACCCTCCCCTGGAAACCAAACACTCTGCATGCCTGCTGCCTGTCTGGTGCTGCGCCTATGCTCGCTGCTGGGCGCCCGCTGCTCTCCCAGGGGTGCCGCTGGCCACCTCTGCATGTCCAGCCTTGTGGGGTTGTTGTTTTGATGAGGGGTGCCTTGGTGCCCAGCAGTGCAGGCAGCATGGCAAGGCGCCCGTGTTGTGATGGTGTCTGCTGGTGTGCTGCTCTGGTGGGCGTCGGTTGTAGCAGTGCGGGGGCCGCTCGCCCCCACTTGTTGCCCCGCCGCCGTACCTGCCCGGGGTGCCCCTTCGTCTGGCGACTGTTTGCAAGCTGCGGTGCAGGAGCAGCACGCGGGGCGGACAAGAGGTGGGGCAGAACACATGGCCACCCGTATAGGGTAGGGTTTTAGGGGTTTGGGGTGAGGTACCAGTCCGCACAGAGCGTAAGGCGCATGCGACTGCACAGCGTGCCGCCGGCGGCGGCGGGGAGACGTGTGTACGCCAGTGTGCACATGCCTGCCAACCAGGGCAGCCCACCAAGCCAAGCGCAGGCGAGCAACCAAGAGCAGGCACCATAGCAGCAGCCCAGGGTGGCGCCTGCACTCACCAACTGGTGCAACAGCCTGCGCTGCAGCACACCTCACAGCAGCGTTCAGGGGGAGGAAGGACAGGCAGCAGCGCTCGTCAAGCCACCTCCTTGTGCTCACCCACCTTTCAACCACCGCTTCTGCTGATATCATATCATAACCGTGTGCCGACCAGAGCAGCCAATTAAGCAGGAAAAGAGAGCACTGAAGACCACAACCGCAGGCGAGCACCCAAGAGAATGCACCCAAAGCGTGCAGACCGGTGGCAGGGCAGCAGCCGCAAAGCCCCTCTGTCCGGCAGCACAAGCGGGCAGGAGGGCAGGGCAACGCACGACAGCAGCGTGCCGTAGGGAGGCCAGCGGGCAGGCTGAAGCAGAGGTACCGCTGGCGCTTCAGTGTACTTGCAGGCAACAGCAGAGGCCGCAGGGGTGGGGAGCTAGCAGTGGGGTTGGAGGCAGTGCAGCACGGCACAGCATGCCACAATGGAGAGGGGGGCAGGCAGGCAAACACCAGCACACCTGCTAGGCCGCGCAGCATGAGTTGCCGTGCCGGCACAAGGACAACGTCAGCAGCAGCAATCAGCGGGCACCCCACCGCCAGCAGCAGGGCAAGCAGGCAGGGCACCGGGCAAGGGTCGTGCTCTTTTCCAGGTGAGAGGGGTGGTGTTGAATAACACCAGTGGGGTTGTGTGTTGCTGTGCGGGAGGCAGCCAGGCAACCGCTTCACGCGCGCTCGCCACGGATGCGGCGCGCCAGCTGGATGTCCTTGGGCATGATGGTGACGCGCTTGGCGTGGATGGCGCACAGGTTGGTGTCCTCAAACAGGCCCACCAGGTAGGCCTCGGCGGCCTCCTGCAGCGCCAGCACGGCGCTAGACTGGAAGCGCAGGTCGGTCTTGAAGTCCTGGGCAATCTCACGCACCAGGCGCTGGAAGGGCAGCTTGCGGATCAGCAGCTCCGTGGACTTCTGGTACTTGCGGATCTCGCGCAGCGCCACGGTACCGGGCCTGTAGCGGTGGGGCTTCTTCACGCCGCCGGTGGCGGGGGCCGACTTGCGGGCGGCCTTGGTGGCCAGCTGCTTGCGGGGCGCCTTGCCGCCGGTGGACTTGCGGGCAGTCTGCTTGGTGCGGGCCATGGTGGCGAGGGTCGGGGTTGGGGGAGGATGAGGAGTTCGAGGGGTGAGGTCGGCGGCAGGGGCGGCACCTCTTGTAGGCTCTTCAGCCGCCCTGGCTGCCTGTCAACGCCTGTGCGTTGCGATCACACCCTGTGCTTCCCAGCGCAGCCTGCGACAGCCGATGCAAGCCCGCCGCTGAGCGCGCTCACCCATCCTGGACCCCGTGTGTTGCCGGCTGTGGTTGGCTGACGCTCGGGGTGGGCTTTCAAACGCCACGGTTTACCCTGTTTGGCGGTGCACCGGATGGGTGAGCGCGTTTTTGACGGCCTCCGCCCTCCTGCCGCCCTCCTGGTCGCCCTCCCAGCACCATAAAGCCAGCCTGTGCACCTGCCTCCACACTCTTCCCCCACCCCACCAACCACTCAACCACCACCCAACCATGTCTGGACGCGGCAAGGGCGGCAAGGGCCTGGGCAAGGGCGGCGCCAAGCGCCACCGCAAGGTGCTGCGCGACAACATCCAGGGCATCACCAAGCCCGCCATCCGCCGCCTGGCCCGCCGTGGCGGCGTCAAGCGCATCAGCGGCCTCATCTACGAGGAGACCCGCGGCGTGCTCAAGGTGTTCCTTGAGAACGTGGTGCGCGACGCCGTCACTTACACCGAGCACGCCCGCCGCAAGACCGTGACCGCCTTTGACGTGGTCTACGCGCTCAAGCGCCAGGGCCGCACCCTGTACGGCTTTGGCGCGTAAGCACTTGTGGCGCCGCTCACCAAGCCTCCTCCACACAAAACAAACTGGTGTTAGTCAACACCACCCCATCCTGGAATGTGTGCCCCTCGCAAACTTGACTGGAGTCCTCTCCTTGCATGATGAATTGAAACAGCGGCCCAATGCTATGCTACCATTGCGCGTGCATGTATAGAGATGACGTTTTAAATCAGAAAGCACAGGAAGTGTGTTGCAGGCACAGCAAACGGCGGCAAGCACCCAACCAAGCCAGCTTGGCGTTCAAAGTCCTGAAAGCAAGCGTCCAGCAAGTCTGCCTCTGTTCTCCCGCTTGGTTTGACTTGTCTGGCAGGCTGAAGCGGTCATACCACATTTTGCAGCTTTTCGGGAGGGTTTTCGGGCTTTTCAGAAAATTCGTTTTTTGCGATTATAAACAAGCGTTCTTGTAGACAGTCATGCTACGGTCATACCATCCAGAATACACCGGATCCCATCTGAACCTCCGTTAAGCTGGATTGGGCTGGATTAGTACTGTGTTGAGGGATCACACGGGAATCCCCAGTGCCGTAGTGTTTTTGCCTCTTCTTCGCCCACTGCCACTAGATAATTTTGCTCGTGTGTTGGGCGGGAGGGAGGGGGGCTTTCTTAGGCTGGCCAGGGAGGCTGCCTTGGGCTGGCTCCGCTCACCTGCGCGCTCCCTTGGGCTGCTTGGGATTCTGGCGGCCCGGCAAAAGCTGTTCTTGCGCTGGCTCTCTTCAGCTGTGCATCTCTAACAATGGGGGGGCTTACAATGAGCCAGGCAAATGACGGCAACAAATGACGGCAACAAATGACGGCAAGCAAGTTGGAAGTGCAGAGGGCACTATGCGGCAACCCTTTTAGCCACGCCCACAGCCGTCCACAAGAACGCATAGACATCGCAGGCTCAGTCTGCCTGCGTACTGCCTAACCCAGCTGTTTCTACAAAACTTATACTTCCTACAAGGACGCACAACTTCCTGCAACCTGGGCTCTTCTACTTTTCTGCATCCAGCGCCCGCCGGTAGTCCGCCACCGCCTTTTCATACTGCCCCAACGCGTCCAGGGCAGCAGCCCGGTTGTAGTAGGCCACCGCATTTCCCGGGTCCAGGGCGATGCAGGAGGAGAAGTCCTCCACAGCGGAGGGTAGGTCGCCCAGCTTGTCAAAGGAGATGCCGCGGTTGAAGAAGGCGTGCACGTTGGAGGGGTCGAGCTGCGGGGTGGCAGGGGAGGACGGGGACGCGGGCAAGGTAAGGGTGTTTTGAAGAGATGCCGTGGTTGAAAGAGGCGTGCACGTTGGAGGGGTTAGAGCTGCAGGGCACACTGTGTGAAGGACACAGCAGGTTGGTGGGGTGGGCAAAAGGCGTGCAGGCAGCGCCGGGCGTGTGTGCGAGGCAGGCAGCCCAGCCGCTGCGCTAGCAGCAGCTCATGCTCGGTGCAGCAGCAGCTGCATCAAAAATTAAGCAGCGCTCGCGCTGTGACCTCCCTGGCTCCAGGCCATGCGCATGCATGGAACCAGACAGCACTCCACCACCGCTGCTGCACCGCTGCAGCTTTTTTGCGCCACCTCTGTGGATGTCTCGTGCATACATAGCTGTGCAGGCTCAGCGATTCACTATGCACACACTTGAATGCATGCGTCCCATCTCTCACCTGCAGCGCTTCTGTGTAGTCCTGCACCGCCTCAGCGTACCGCCCCAGCGAGGCGTGGCAGTAGGCGCGGGAGTTGTAGTTGCGCACGGTGCAGTGGCCCAGCGCCAGCAGCCGGCTAAAGTCCTCCACAGCTGCCCCATAGTTGCCCACCTTGCGCAGACAGAACCTGCAGGTGGACGTGGGTATTCGCACACTGCTTAAGCCACAATATGCACATGTAGATCAACAGTCTGGCAACATACCCACGACAGTGCCCCTGACAGCTGTGGGGACATACATACACAGACAGATGGCCGGCCAGTTCCGCACTGTTAAGCTCTGCCGCTTCCCACCCTTGGCCACCCCCTGCCCTGGGGTATGGACCTAAGCGTTGCTCAGCCTGCATGCAGCATGCTGTGCACCCACTTTCAGCCAGGCAGCTCACCCGCGGGCCTGCAGCGCCGCCTCGTCGTCCGCCTGCGCCTGCAGCAGCCTGCCCAGCACCCCAATGGCTGCCTCGTGCTGCCCGCTGTTGCGCAGCGCCAGGCCCAGGCTGCGCAGGAAGGTGAGATTGGAGGGGTCCAGGGAGCTGGCCCTGCAGGACAGCAATCAACCAGGGCAGAGCAGCGCACATAGCAGGAGCACAGCGTGAGCAGCAGTGAAGGGAACGAGCGCAGGGTGGCGAGGAGTGTCGGGGCAGGTGGGCCAGCAGCGCAGGTGGGCATGTTGACAGGCAGGCAGGCAAGACAGGCAGGCAGCCCAGGTAGCCAGCGACTGCATGCAACACACGCAAGCAGGCGCCAGCCCCATCCCCAGCCCCCCTCTGCAGGTGTCTCCCCACCTCTGCAGGTCCGCCACCGCCGCCTCCATGCTGCCCAGCCGCTCGTGCACCTCGCCCCGTGCGTGCCAGGCCGCCGCCGCCCCCGGCTCCAGCTGCACCGCCTGCCCCAGGTCCGCCAGCGCCTCTTGCAGCCGCCCCTGGCGGAGCCACAGCATGCCGCGGTTCTGGCAGGCCGGCGCGTTCTGAGGGTCCAGGGTCAGCACGTGGCTGTAGTCGGCTGCTGCTGCCTCGTACTGGCGCAGGCGCTCCAGGGCCACGGCACGGTTGTAGAAGGCCTTGGTGTGCGAGGGGTTGAGCTGCACACGGGCACAGGAGGAAGGCGCAGGCACGGGAGTGATGCATGGTGGGGCATGGGTGCCTGTGTTCGAGCACGGTGAAGCAGCCAGGTATCGAAACGTTCTCGGATGTGCTGCGCCATCCTGCATTCCTGGCCACTGGACTTATGCATAGGAAGCAAGTATGGCTGGCCTCAGGCTCCGTGCTGCTCACCATCCCGCCTCCACTTCCACCCTCCCCCCATGCACCGGCAAAGAGCCCAGACACCTCTTCTCCCGCCCTTCACACGACCTCCAACCCACCTGTACCGCCATGGAGTAGTCGCTGACTGCGTCCTCGTACCGCTCCATCTTGCGGTACGAGAACCCGCGGTTCTGCAGGGGCGGGGAGGAGCGGAGCAGAACGGTGGGAAGCGAGATGCAGTGTGTGGCACGCCAGCTGTTGGCGCGGCAAGACGACGCGACCAGCGTATGGGGCTGGCATGGCGAGAGCACAAGATGGGCGAGCAGGGCGCATGGAACGATGCATGACGGCGGCAAGAGCATGCATGCAAGGGTGGGAGCCAGCTTGGCAGGCGGAACATGGGGCTGCCCATCCACGCTCAGGTGCTGCCGCCGCCCAGGCCTGCATCCCGGACACCCTGCCCTCCCTTCCCTGCACCGCAGGCACAACGCAGCACAGAACCAGCAGGCAGGCGGGCAGGCAGCGAGCAGCTGCACGCACGTGGTAGAAGTCTGCGTTCTGCGGCTCCAACGCGATGGCTTGGGTGAAGGCGGCCACGGCGGCTGCGTAGTCGCCCATGCGGTCGCGCACGATGCCGGCATTGTAGTGGGCGTAGCTGCTGCGCGGGTCCAGCGTCAGGGCTGCTTCATAGTCGGCTAGAGCGGCAGTGTAGTTGCCCAGCTGGGCAAGAGGGCAAGGCGGGGGAGGAAGTAGGGCGGGGTGAGCAGCGGAGACGGCGTGAGGCGCAGGTGCACGCATGGGATGAGCACAGTGCATGGCATGGCGCAGCGGCACGGCACAGTGCAGTTTAATGCGCTGCGCCTACAGCAAGCAACAGGCACGAACAACTCACTAAGGGTGCTGAAGAAAGGCAGGCAGGGGGCACGCACCACACGCCATGCGGCAACAACCAAGACTGCTGCCTGCGCCGAGTGTTGCCAGGCACTCATCCTCTCGCCCACACGCTCACACAACCATCCCCCAAGCCAACAGCTTGTGGAGCCAGAGCACAGCATGGGTGCACGCCAGGCACAGCAGCCCCACTCACAACCCACCTTGTCCAGGGAGAAGGCTCGGTTGAAGAGCGACTTGAAATGTGTGGGGTCCAGATCCAGGGCCTGGTTGTACTCGTGCACCGCCCCCGCAAAGTCTCCACGCTTGCGCAGCGCATACCCACGTGCATGGTACTCGTCTGCTGTCAACGACCGGCCACCCTCCTCTGGTAGTGATGGCAGCTTGCCGGCGCCAGGTGGTGCACCCTGTCCAAGCAATGCCGCCGCTGCTGCTGCTGCCATGGCTGAGCGCAGCGCGTCGCTGCTGCCCATGAACACGCTGCCGCCTCGTAGCGGCGAGGCGGCCTCAAACGGCACGGATGCAGACCCGCTGTCTTGCAGGTTGAGGCAAGCCATGCGCCCAGACGCCGCCTCCAGGGCCGCTGATGCGCTGCCATCCCAGGGGCCGAGGCTAACCATGCGGTTGCGTGCCGCGGGCAGCCAGGCCGCCTCGGCGGGGCGCCCCGATGTGGAGGCCTCGCCGCTAGACCGCTCTGCGGCGCTCTGTGTAGCGTCCACATCTATGCTCACCTGCCGCGAGCGCTGCCGCTGCTGCTGTTGCTGCTGCTGCTGCTGCTGCTGCTGCTGTTGCTGCTTCTGTTGTTGTGGCTGCTGCTGGCCTGGGCCGGCCAGCGGTGCAGATCCTGCTGGCGCAGCCGCTGCTGCTGGTGGGGGCTTGAGCACGGCTGCGATGCTGAAGTGCGAGAAGGCCGGCCCCCCTTCTGTCTGGGAAGACTTCCTGCCCCGCACCCGCACTGCAGCACCCCCTGAGGCTGTGCTGCTGGGTGTGTCGCCTGCGCCATCCTGCTGCGGCTGCCGCTGCTGCTGCTGCTGCCGCTGTTGTGTGTGCTGGGCCGGGAACCGCCCCGCAGGCAGCAGCGAGGCAGCACTGACGCTGACAGCTGGCGAGCCAGGCAGGCTGCTCAGGCTGCCAACCGACCTGGCACCCGGCGTGCCCAGCCCGGCGCCTCGCCCCCGCCAGGGCAGCGTCGCATCCACAGCCAGAGCCTTCTCATAATCAGCTGCACAGGGAGGGGCCAGTTGTATTATTGTTTTCAGAGCAGCACACTGAGGAGGCTTGCTCGGCTAGGCCGGCGCCCCTGCTGGTTGAGCTTCAGCGATGCACGCATGCCGGGCAAGCTGCAGCGGCTACATACTTAACCCACCTCTTTGCTAACACGCTGGTCGCTGTGCACATGCCGTGACGTGCAGGCAGGCATGCAGTGCCCCCTCAGCTTCCCAGCCCTGCCCCACCCGCGCTGCTCACCGTTGGCGTCATCAAACCGCCCCGCCAGGTTGTTGCAGGCGGCGCGTGAGTAGGCAGCCTTGGCGTGGTTGGGATCCAGGCGCAGCACAGTGGTGAAGTCGGCAATGGCAGGCTCAATGCGCCCCAGCTTGTGGAGCGCGCTGCCCCGCTGGTAGGCGGCATCCACGTGGGCAGCATCCGACGCCAGCACTGCGCCATAGTCTGCTACAGCCGGCTCCAGCAAGCCTGCGGGGCGGGCGTTACACAGTGGCAGCAGTGTGAGAAGGGTGCTAGCCTGTGCATGGTAAGGGGCAGGCGCAGCACCCGCAAAGCTGCACCCGTAGGCTGCCCCCACGGCACCTGCAGCACCCACCCTTCTTGGCGTAGCTGTTGGCACGTATCATGAGCGCACGGAGGTTGTTGGGCTGCGCCACCAGCTTGCGGCTGCACGCCTCGATCAGGCTGTCATAGTCGGCATTGCGGCGATACACAAACTGCCGGCCAGACTGCGGCGCCGGCTCGGTGGCGGCGCCGCTAGCAACCCTGCCGCCGCCGCCGCCGCCAGTGCCGCCGCCGTCGCTGGAGGGGACGCAGTCGCGGCGCCGCTCCAGCGTGCCGCTGGCCAGGAACTCGAGCTCATCCTGGAGCGGCTGCAGCAGCTGTTGCGGCGGCGTCGCCTCCGCCATTTCAGGAGTTTGGACCGCCGCCCAGCTGGGCCGAAAACGGCCGGGCTGTTGGCCTGGCTGGTCCACTACGGAATAGGTCGATAACGAATCGCCGTTGTTTGTTGAGGCCGGGAGCCGCGCTGGGCGCAGAGGAGACCAGGCCAAGGCAGGTCCTGACAGTTTGAGCAGCAGGCAAGGTCTCACGCAATCGGGAGACATGGGCAGGTGCGGGATGCAGTGTATGATGGGCAGCACAGCAGGCGCCTGGCCGGCATGCCGCCTCTGCCGCCTACCACCGTAGTGCACCGTCTGGCGCTCATGTCAATAAGAGTACCACCGTGGCCACAGGAATCACCCAAGTACACTCATCATAAACACAGGCAGTAGATGATCCAGAGAGGCATGCGGCACAGCTCTGGCACCCCAAGCCAGGGCCGGCGGTCAATGCGTGGGCGGCGTCCCATGGCCGACTGATGCGGGGGCTGCCCTGCATACGCGGCATACCCAACCCAGCATGGCAACTCAGTATGTCCACTCAGCATGACCCATGTGCATGGGGTGCCTTGCACAAGTGAGCCCAGTGAGAATTCACCATTATTGAAGACTGCTCCTGAGCCGGTTTCTTCGTGCCGATTGGTGCGTCAAATGTTGCTGCTGCCGCCTGCCGCTACGTAGTGCCCGCATCAAATGGCTGCTTCTGTGCTTGATAACTTGTCTCCTGGTCAAGGGCTTGCAGGTGGATAAAAGCACCAACGGTTTATTGGAGCACACTATGCACCGCGTGGCAACCGGTTGTGTGTATCTATCACACGTTTGTGTGCACAACAGCACCACACTGCCCGCCTCACAAGCAGCTCCTACAGGTCCAGGGCTGCCCGAGCCTTACACTTGCCTGTATGTCGCTGTGACGAAGCGGGCATACGCACACTCGTCGTTCGATCCATCCATGCCACAGGGTGGCGTTGGCGGCGCCCCCCCCGCCGCCCACATCAGCCGCCAGCTAAGCCTATCCCTCTATCCCACTCCCCTTTTGCAAGCGGCAGGGCCTGGCCTTCACACTACGTCATCACGATATCCCGCGCCGTTTAGTTTTCACGCGCAGCGGGCCGAAGAGCTCAGCGGGACACGACACACACTATGCTCGCGGCTGGCAGCAAGCTGCTGGCGCGGCAACCGGTGCTGGCAGCCTCATTCACCTTCCGTTCTGGCCTGACGCCCGTCCTGTCGGTGGCCCGCTTCAGCGACCTGGCCAAGGTGCGGTAGCGTGCTGGCGCGCTTGTGCCCCCCCCCTTTGCCCATCCTGTCAAGCGCATTGATCACCTTGCTGACAAGGCTACCGTTTGCATTGCGCTGCAGGCCGTCCCGAGCCGCAGGTGGGTTCCTGCCACTGGGGTTTTGCAGGGTGCTGAGCTTGCTGGCGCGCTTGCTGCTGCCTTGCGACCCACACCGTATGTTTTGGCTGCAGGAGCCGTTATGCAGCCAAGACGCGCGCCGACGCTGTGACGCTGCAGACCCCCGCGGCAGCGGCAGCCGACACCGCCGGGCGCGAGGTGTGCTGGGTGGCAGCGAAGAGCAGCCGACCAGCAGCGCATAGGAAGCACCATAGAGAACCACCCTTTGTTGAGAAAGCTGTGTAGTAGGTGGGCTCAAGTGGCATGTGGCTCTGCAGCAGGGGCCTGAGCCGCAGCGCTGCGGTCAACCGCTCCCTGTGTGCCCCGCTCCTCCCCCGCCGCCCCCGCAGGTGCGCGTGCGCTTTGCACCCTCCCCCACCGGCTACCTGCACGTGGGAGGAGCCCGCACCGCGCTCTTCAACTGGCTGTTTGCCAAGAACGTGGGGGGCAAGCTGATTCTGCGGGTGGAGGACACGGATGCGGCGCGGTCGACGCGGGAGAGCGAGGAGGCGGTGCTGACCGACCTCAAGTGGCTGGGCATCCACTGGGACGAGGGTAGGCGCTGTGTAGGGGGGTGGTTATAATAGCCTTGGAATGTGGGTGTAGGGTGGAGCCTGAGGAGCCGGAGATGACAGATCTTGTATAGCTGGGCATCCAGTGGGGCGCTGCGGTAGGGGGTATAGGTGGCAGCGTTGTGTGGAGAAGTGGGTGGGTGCAGCGTGCCGGTAGGTGGGGTGTAGCTTGATGTGCCAGCGGGTCGGGTGACCTGCCTGCACACGTCTGCTGCTGCTGGGTGCTTGCTGCTGCCTGCACTGCTGATGCTGCCGCTGTCAGCAGCATGGCACAATGCAAATCCGCAAGGAGTGCTGCCCCGTCCTTGTGCCGCATTGATGCGGGCGTGCCACAAAGCTCTGTTCGCCCGTCATCCGCCTCGCTTGCAGGCCCGGATGTGGGCGGCCCCCACGGCCCCTACCGCCAGAGCGAGCGCAAGGAGATCTACAAGCGGTACGTTGACCAGCTGGTGGAGGCGGGCATGGCCTACCCCTGCTTCTGCACCGACGAGGAGCTGGAGGCAATGAAGAAGGATGCAGAGGTGTGGGGTGTGGGGCGGCGCTGTGGGGAGTTGTTCCTTTGTTCCTGCTCTGGGTGGGCGGTGGGCGGGGCCAGGGGAGCCGGCGGCGGTGAGGCAAGAGGCGGAGGTGGACTCGGGGAGGGCCTGAGTGTCGTGTTGCTTGGGGAGCCGGGGCCTGCACTGATGAGGAGCTGCAGGTCGACGACGGCGGGCGCAGAGGCGATGCATTGTGTTGTGGGTTTTCCGAAAGGCGGTGAGTTCAGAGGGCTGTGGTCAGCCTGCTGCATCCTGCGTGATTCCTGCTTCACTTTGCGCCACCGGGCGGCACCTGCAGGAGAAGAAGCTGCCGCCCATCTACCGCGGCAAGTGGGCTAGCGCCAGCAAGGAGGAGGTCGACGCCATGCTGGCGCAGGGGGTGCCCCACTGCTACCGCTTCCGTGTCCCAAAGAACCAGGTGGTCAAGATCCAGGTGCGGGGGGCCGGGCTCATCACTAACTGATAAGTGATGTGTGTGAGGCACGGGGCCACTGGGTCCAGGGCAGTTGTTTGGGTTTGGTTTAAGGTGATGTGCACCAGGGACCTTGAAGAATCAGGCCGTCCAGATCACCCTTTGTGCAGCACAGTTGGAAGGGAATGCCTGCAGACACAAGTGAGTAGGTGCCTGCAGGCGTGAGGAGCGCAGCGGGGCTGGCAGGGTGCACATGCAGGCCTGCACGCACTTCCAAGCCGACTGCATCCGAAGGCAGCTGGAGCACTGCCGTGTTCTACATCCACCTTACCCAACCCCTCCTCGCCCCTTTCTAATGTTCTTTGTCACTCCTTGCTTGCAGGACGTGATCCGCGGGGAGGTCAGCTGGAACACCGACACGCTGGGCGACTTTGTGCTGCTGCGCTCCAACGGCCTGCCCGTCTACAACTTTTGCGTGGCAATTGACGACGCGCTGATGCAGATCTCGCACGTCATCCGCGCAGAGGAGCACCTGCCCAACACGCTGCGCCAGGTGGGCACAGCGCGCACAGCGCGCGGCCACCAGAATCGGGGGCGGTACCGAATGGGGGTTGTTGTGGGGTTTCAAAACCTCTCCTGCACCTCTCAGAGCCCTGCAAGCCCAGCATACCAGGCCCTGGGCCTCACACCCTCAGCTCGTTACAGCAACGGACTCCAGCCAACAAACTCTGCCCCGTGTGCTGCACCCTCTCTCCCTGCTTCCCCGCCCGCAGGTCCTGATCTACCAGGCCCTGGGCTTCCCCACCCCCGTGTTTGGCCACGTCTCCCTCATCCTGGCGCCCGACAAGAGCAAGCTGTCCAAGCGGCACGGGGCCACCTCTGTGGGAGAGTTCCGGGAGGACGGCTTCCTGGCGGCGGTGGGCGGGGAGGAGGCGTGTGTGTGTGCACGTGTGTGGTGGGGGGAGGGATGCAGTGAGTGGGCGTCCGCAAACCCTTTCGATGAGGGCCTCGTCCACAAGCGCTAGGCGGGATGGGGTGGGTGGTTCAGGAGGGCAGGGTGGGAGGAGGGAACCTGGCGGCGGCGGGTAAGCTGAGCACGGGTGGAAGTGGGGCAGGCTCTGGGTGGGTGGGGCAGGCTGTGGTCCAGAGGGAAGACTCGATGTGGTCCAGAGGGAAGACTTGATGTGAAGGGAGGCCTTCCGAAAGGCTCTGGCGGGGGACACGCGGCGGCGGCAAGTGTGCAGGGGTGGGCCGGGGTGGGCCTGCGGGGTGTACGTGGGGCAGGCTTTGGTGTTTGAGGCATCTCCCCTACACCAGCCCCTCCCCCGCCTCTTCTCCCTCCCTCCCCTTTTGGGCAGGCCTTGCTCAACCGCCTGCCCCTGCTGTGCCGGCTCGCCCCTCCCTCCCTCCCTCCCTCCCTCCCGCCCCCTCTGCAGGCCATGCTCAACTACCTGTCCCTGCTGGGATGGAACGACGGCAGCGAGCAGGAGATCTACAGCGTGACGGAGCTGCAGACGGCGTTCTCGCTGGAGCGCATCACCAAGAGCGCGGCGGGTGGGTGGGGGCCGTTTGGGAGAGTGTGTGTGTAGTGACAGTGGGGGGCGGGTGGATGGTTGAGAGGTTGCAAGGGGAGGGCAGAGCAAGGGTAGGGCATGGCAGGCAGCAGGCCTCCTCCTCGGAGCATCTCACCCAGACCACGGCGGGTGGGTGGGAAGAGGGTGGACGGGAGCAGACGTCAGGCGGTGGGAGCAGCGCTGGTCCCCAGCCTGCGCCAGTCCCACCCCCCGCCTCCCCTCCGCCAACCCGCCTCGCTCGCTCCTGCAGAGTGTTGGCTTGACAGGCCCCATCTGCCCCTCCCCCCCCCCATCAAACACCCCCCCTTGCAGTGTTTGACAAGACCAAGCTGTCGTGGATGAACGGGCAGCACCTGCGCAGCCTGCCCGAGGATGAGCTGGCGGCGCTGGTGGGCGGCCGCTGGGTGGGCTCCGGCCTGCTGGCCAAGGCCGACTCCCCCTTTGTGGCGGCGGCCCTGGCCATTGTGCAGAACTCGCTGGAGCTGGTGGCAGGTGAGGCCGCTAGTTGCTTGGAGATGCTCCCTGTTGAATTTCAATGTGGTGAAGGTTGGGGTGCGGGTGGGCAGGCTGCAGGTGTGTTGGGGCTGGCGGCAGGTGTGGTGTGTCGGTGGGAGCATTGCTGCAGTGGCTTGTAGCTTTCGAGGGGAACAGGGGGCGCGGTGCACGCCATGGTTTGCGTCCCCCTGTGTCAGCCTGCATCTTCGCACTCTCGTTGAATCCAATGCCCAGCCCCCTGCAGCCGCGCCACCGAGCCGCTCCCGTGCCGCCGGTGCGCCCTGTCCTGCCAGCTTGCCGCGCAGCCCCATATGCCTCTCAAACTTGCACCCCTGCCCTGCCCCCTGCCGCAGACGCCGACAGCGAGCTGCGCGCGCTGCTGGGGTACCCCCTGGCCGAGACGGCGTCCAGCGAGGCGGTCAAGGTGGTGCTGGACGACAACTTCCAGCAGGTCGGTGGGTGGGCTACCTGCTCCTCACAGCAGCACTTGAAACCAGTACAACTCTGGATGGCTCCCATAGACCTCCTGTGGACTTGGCTGCGGCAGGGAGGCAATTAGGGGTGCTGCGCCTGTTTCCAGCACAGTCTCGTAATACAGATGAACAAAGAACTCGACTGAAAGTAGTTGCACTTTGATGGTCGGGAGTGTCTTTGGCGGATGCAGCACATACATGCACACATGCCCCCGTCCCTGATGCAGATTGCTGAGTCGGTCCTGGCTGCCTACGACAGCGGCGACCTGGCAGCGGCGCTGGCCTCGGGACACGACGGATACAAGGTGGGAGCAGGGGGACAGGCAGGGCGGCTGGCTGCGGGTCCTTGTGTGTAGCAGATTTGAGAGGGACCTTCTGCTGTACCGTGCGCACGTGATGTGTGTGCTGCCGCCGACTGCCGTCAATCTGTGCCGCACGTTCATTTGCCACGTCACCACATTCGCCCCTCCACCCACCCTTTTACCCGCGTGCCTTCTCTTCCCCCCCTCCCTCCCCACCCCGCAGAAGTGGGTGATGAGCGTGGGCAAGGCGCAGGGTCGCAAGGGCAAGCGGCTGTTCATGCCCATGCGCGTGGCCTTCACCGGGCGCATGTCAGGGCCTGATGTGGGCGATGTGCTGGCCATGCTGGCGCTGGAGGATGGTGACGTGGCGGAGGCGGGCGCCTACGTGGCGCTGCCGCAGCGCATGGAGCAGCTGCGCGCCTGGCTGGCAGCAAACCCAGCGCCCGCCGCGCCCGCGGAGCAGTGAACAGCAAGGAACGGAACAGCAGCTTGCCGTGCAAGCTGTACACGCACACTTGCTTGCCCATCTGTTTCCCTCTGCTTACGTGCCGTGCTGGCATTTGATCGCTCGGTTCACGTCCCTCGCAGCTTGCGTCGCCCCTCTTTAATTCGCCACTTTGCCTCGCTCCCCCTTTCTCGCACACCCCATTTTTGCTCGCCTCATTCATGCCTCACTCCAACCCCTCCTGACTGTGCAAAGGCACCCCTCTGCTACACACAAAAGGTGGTGTGAAATCACTGGGAATGAGGCACAGCAGGCAGCACAACAGCAAGCGGGCAGCAACAAGGATAGCGTGTGACATGTACAGGGGTGTGGGGAGAGCAGGAGCCAGCGCAGCCTTGTGTACCGGCCACAAAGTGATGAAGCGGTCAGATTGTGAAGGGGGGGGGGGGCGGACACTACAGGCCCAAGACAGGTGGGTATCTGAGGCTCGGACGCATGGCCTGGGCATTGCGGTGTGTTGGGGCAGCAGTGCGGGGTGCTTGCTGCCGCCCCCGCCCCTGCGTGCAGCCAGCAGCCCGCCCCTTTTTCTGGGCGCGGCTACTTGGGTATGGCGTTCTGCAGGAACTGAATGTAGTCGTAGCCGCTGGTGTGCCAGTTGTTGTACGCCCCCAGCACCAGGTTGTGCATGTAGGCCGCCGCCTGCGCGTCGCTCAGCTCCAGCTTGAAGCGAGCCCGCAGGCTGTCGATGGGCTTGCCGTACCCAAAGCAGGGCAGCTGCGGGCGGGGCGGTTGACAGCGGGGAGGGCCGAGAGGGCAGATGGCGTGCGTGTGTGAGTATGCGTGTACAGTAGTAATGGTGGTGGTCAGGTGCTGCCAGGAAGCCGCACATGCCCCCCCACAGCTGACAGCCCAGCACACGAGGCTCCCTTCCTTCCCCAAGGCCCCCCAGTGCATCACGCCCTCGCCTGCACCACCCTCACCCGCAACCCACTCCCTCCTCCCTCTTTCCCTCCCTCCTCCCCCATCACCCACCCCCCCACCTGCGAGGGCAGCATCGTGGCCACCCTCCCTTGAAAACCCCATCCCCCCGCCCACCCACCCACCCCCACCCACCTGCGAGGGCAGCATCATGGCCACCACCGACACCACGGCATCCGCCACGGAGCGGGCGGCCAGGAAGCCGCGGATGGTGAGCTCTGTGAAGCGCTGGAAGGTGGGGGAGGCGCGGGTGCCGCCCGGGTCCAGCAGCTGGGTCATCTCGTAAGACATCTTGAAGGGGGCGGCCTCAAAGCCGAGGTTGCCGCCTGCAAAGTTCATGGTCCGGGTGTAGGCAAAGGTGACATCAAGGGTGATTGTATTGGCACAGGGAATATGCAAGTAGGACGTGCAACAGCAGGCGGTGGGAGGGGAGGGGCCGGGAAGAGTGCAGGCCAGTGAGGCCCAGCGGCGGCCGGCAGGGCAGCACACCACACCCGCCCGCTGAGCCGCGCTGCACCTGCCCTGCCTCCGGCGAGATGCCCGGCGAGATGCCCAGGATGTGGCCGAAGCAATCCATTGCATGAAGCGGCCTGATTCTCACCCACTCCCCACAACCAACCCTGGAGCCCACCCGCCCGGCATCCCACCCAGCCCTGCTGCCCAGGCCAGGCCAGGCCACCCACCCGGTGAGATGCCCAGGATGTATCCAAAGTCGATGTGCAGGAAGCGGCCCTGGTTGTCCAGCATCAGGTTGCCGTTGTGCCGGTCCTTGGCCCACAGCAGGTAGCTGGCCACGCTGTAGGCGGCGGTGGACTCCAGGAAGTTCTGGCGCGCCGCCTCGAAGCGCCGCGCCCCCGGCATGCCAAACTCATGCTGGAAGATCTCAAACAGGCCGCCGTCAAACATCTCGCCCTGCAGCGGTCAATGTGACAGTGTGGGTGTGGGCGTGGGTGCAGGCATCGTGCGGGCGGGCACTGCAGCGCTGTGCATGCTGCCCTGCCCCCCCGTGCGCACTTGGCGACCGTCCCCGTTCCCCTGCAACCACCAGCTCATGTCTGCCCCGTCTGCCACACGCCTCAGCGCACCAGCTGCGCCCGGCTCTTGGCCTGCGGGATGACCTCGATGATGCCCTGCTCATGCCCCGTGGGCACCACGCCATAGGGGGCCAGGTAAAGGGGCAGCCCCGCCGCATCAAACGCATCCTTTAGCAGCCTCATGACCTGCAGGGGGGGGCAAGGAGCATGGGTGGCGTCCCATGCAAGACTGCAGGCAGCCAGGCCGCTTCAGCCTGCCCCACGCCGCCCTGCCCCCGACACACACAGTCAACCCGTTGCCCCTCCTGTCCCAACTGCAGCCCCAGCACACCCTGCCAGCGGTCACCCCGCGCCCAAGACTGCAGGGCCCACACAGTCGGGAGGAATGAACACGCAGCGCGCATCAGGACACCAGGCATCTTCACCTGCAGGGCCGGCACGTCCTGCCGGCGCTAAGCTCAGTTTGCAAATGCAGGCTCAACATGCAACTGCAAAACACACACACATTCAGTCGGGTAACACGCTAAGCCCTCCTCACCTGCAGGGCCAGCACGTCCTGCCGGCAGTCGTCCCCCACTTTGAAGATGCAGGCCTGCACCTTCTCGTGCTCCCCCATCTGGTCGCTCTGCTCGCACCGGAAGGCCGCCAGGATGGGGCACTTGGCAGCGCTCTGCAGGCAGGGGCGGGAAGGAGGGTGGGAGAGATGGAGGACATTTGAGCGCAGGGGTGGGGGGCGGGAGGGCATTTGAGGGGCAAGGGAGGCGAGGAGGCGAGGAGGCAAGGAGGCACGCCACTGCTGCAAGGCCACACAGTGCGCACGTCCATGAGGAGGCGAGGAGGCACGCCCAGTTACGCCAGTGCCGCAAGGCCACACAGCGCACAAGGTCGTGGGGAGGCCAGGAGGCACACTCACCTGCATGGGTGCCCCGCTCTCCGGGATGACCTCCACCACGCGGCAGTCCGGGTTGGTGGGGATGTACAGGTCGTCCCGCGGCACCCTGATCTCCTTCAGAAGCTTCACAGCCTCCGCCTTGCGCTCATCCTGAGGAGCGGCGTGGGGAACGAAAGCTGTGCGTTTGGCCAAAGCTGCAGCACCCCCACGCATCGCTGCCCCGCCTGGGTGCTTGCCCCACGCATCTGCGGCAACGAGGTGCCTGTAAGCGGCGCCAGAACTATGACCTCCTCTTGCCCGAGCTTGGCAGAAAACCCAGGGCCGAACGTTGCCAACCAACCCCATCACCACTGCCTCAACAAGCACCCACGCTGCCTCCCACCACCCCACTAAACTGCTTCGCATCAACCCTTTCCACTGGGGGCTGGACCCCACCTTGGGCACAGGGTACAGCTTGCCCGACACCGCCGTCACTTCATCAAAGAAGTTGAGCTCCGCCTGCAGGCGCTCCATGACGGGACCATGCAGCTCGCCCATCAGCCGCTGGCGCAGGCGGTCGGCCACCGCCCACAGGCCCGTGTCCGCAGGAGGGGTCCAGTTGGAGCGCTTGACCTAGAAGAAGGGGGGGGGGGCGGGGAGCACAGCAGGAGTGAGCAATCACAGCGCGCGCAGCAGCGTGTCGGCATCGGCCAGGCCATTGCTACGCACCACCACACCCCGCAAGCTCTCTTCGTGGGATTGCGTGAATGTGCATCGTCGAGCAGCAGCTGACAGACCAGCAGGCGCACACACCAACCAGTTGTTTGCCACCTCATCTCGCATACTGTAATCAAAGCACGCCCAGCCACCCACCCACCCACCGTGGGGTTGAATGCCTCGTCGGGCGGCGTGCCCTCCGACAGCAGCTGGCACACCAGCATGTGTGCAAAGTAGACGGAGTGGGAGGCGGCGTCCAGCAGGAAGCGCTCCACCAGGCCGCTGTGGTCGAAGCGCAGCAGCTGCGGCAGGGCACAGCGCGCACAGCAGCCACAGCAGGGTGAGGGGGAGCACGCGCAGGTTGGGGCCGTACGAGCAGGCGGGCGGGTCACGGGCAGACTCGGGCATGCCGGTGGTTGCGCAGCTGCTTCACACATACACCGGTAATGCAGCGTGTCGGCATGATGCAAGGCTAGGAGGGAGAGGCACGCTGCACAGCCCGCAGGACTGCCTGTTGCATCCCCACCCCATTTGGGCAGCCCCGCGACCCCCCCTGGCCCCGCCGCCACCTCCTCCCAACCTCCCCTCCACACACCACACGCTGCTTGCCTGCACCAGCTGCGGCAAGAAGAAAGCCACCTCCTCCGGCTGGCATGCCTCCAGCGAGCGCATCACAAACGCCAGCACGGCAGTGTGCCGCCCCGCCGGCCCCGCCGCCAGCTCCATCGCCTCGAGCAGCGGCAGCGGCGCCCACACCGCCAGATGCTGCAGCTGGGGCGCGTTGGCCTTGGCGGCGGCGGGCGTGGCAAGTAGGGGCGCTGCCTCGGGCAGGTTCTGCACCGCTGGCTCGCCCGCGTCCTGCACCACCAGCCGCTGCAGCTCGCTTTTGATGGCTGCCGCCCCGGGGAAGCGGCGTGCCATGTTGATGGCCAGGCGGGGGGACACCTCGGTCCATGCGGTGCGCACGTACAGGGCCCACTGGCTGGGGGTGAGGCTGGCGGCGGCGGAGGGCGGGATGTTGGCGGCCTCCAGCGGGTCGGCCCAGGCTGCCAGGCGCTCCACCTCTGCAGGCGGGGGGCGGGCAGGGAGGCAGCGGCAGCAGGGCGGGGTGGTGCATGTCGGGCAGAGTGGGCGGGCAGGCTCATGACAGGCAGGACACGGAGACGTTCAGCATGCTCCAAACATGCACCAGCACACACTGAGTGCATGGCCCCTTCCCACCCTTCTACCCAACCCTGCTGACCCCTGGCTACCATCACCCACCGGCAGACAGCAGCATGGACAGCAGCGCCTGGCGTGCCGCGTTGCTCTGCGGCAGCGCCATTTCGCCCCAGACGGGATGCGGCTTGGGCAGGTCGCGCGGCAGCTGCGGCAGCGGTCCCGCCTTGACGGCTGCCGCAAAGTCGCGCACAGCGCTCGTCGCCTCCCTGCAGGGCGTGAGGGGGCAGGGGTGCTTGCTTGCTTGCTATGACCAGCTGCTGAGGGACCCGCCTGGGCGCAGGGGGCGCGATTCGCGCCCAGGATAGCTCCCATATATAGCCAAAGCGCGCAAAGGTCGGTGAGCAGAGCAAGCAGGGAACCTGCGCCCTTGCCAAACACACCCAAACAGAGCGGGCGACAACAAGCCAAACTGCTGTGCAGATCCCCTGAAGCTTGCCTCAGCAGCTCTTGCTCAGCATAGTGCCAGGCCTCGGGCAGCTCGAACCATTGCAGCGCAGCCGCCAGCACCTGCAGGCACAGGCAGCATGCTGTCCCCGTCAGCACGTGCCTGTGATGGTACCATGCCATGCCATGAGGGCACGCTTGCAGAGCACAGAGCACAATTCCCATGCCTGTGCAGCAAGCAGCATGGAAGCACGCCTGGCAAGCTACCGGCAGCCAGCTGCCCTGCCCAAGCCTCAGGCTGCCCAGCCACCAATCGCACGCACACGCATGGCTCCCTGCTGTGTTTACGCAAGGTAAAGGCTGCGCATGCCACGCACCTGCTCATACAGCAGCACGACGGGTAGCGGGGTGGGCTTGCCGTGCGCCGCGGCCAGCTGGGCGTGGCAGTGCCGCAGCGCGAGGTGCAGCAGGCGGAAGCGGGCGCCCGTCGAGGCGGGGTGCGCGGTCAGCGAGCGCCCGGCGTCGGCAAGCGAGGTGCTGAACAGGCGCCACACAATCCCCAGCGTCTCCAGCTTCATGCTGGACAGGTTGTGTCGGTGCTGCTCTGCTAGCTCCCAGAGGAAAGCGATCCACAGGTGGTGTGCTTGGATGGCATCCACGGCAGCCGCTGCACCCGCATGCTGTTGCTCTGCCGCCCCGCCATCGTCGCCGTTGCTGCCCATGCTACCGGCCACGGCGGCGCCGCCCACGTGTGGCGTCAGGTCATAGGGGGCAAACAGCCCCAGGCGCGCGCGCACAGTGTAGCACCATGCGTCGGCTATCTCGGACATCAGGGCCACCTGGCAGGGCAGGGGGGAGGGGAGGGAGCAGGGCAGGGGAGGTTGGGGAAGAGGCGGGGCAGGGCAGGGCAGGGCAGGGGATAAGGTGAACAAGCCAGGCCAGGCAGGCAGGTTGGCACCAAAACAGCAAGTGTGGCATCTGCGCGGCTAGCACACCATACAAGTGAGGGCCCCAATTGGCAGCGCCAGAAGCATCCCGTTCAAAAAAAATCTCCTTGCCAGGCACATGCACGACAAGAAAGATCCCGCACAAACAAAGTCCCCTTCAAAGCACGTGCACGCGCACCTGCAGCTCCTGGCTGCCGGCAGCCAGCACCCAGTGCCAGGCCAGCACCGCCACCCGCATCATTGCGACGTTGAAGCGCTTGACAGGCACCCAGCACAGCAGGCGGCGCAGCTCCTGGCTCACGCCCGCCGTGGGGTACTGCACCAGGGCCGCAGCGGCTTGCAGGTAGCTGCGGGGGCAGGGGCGGGGTGGGCGCAGGGCAGGGGTGGCCGGGGAGTGTGGGAAGCAAAGACTGGCAGGCAACACCTATCGTCGATGATGGTGGGCAGTGCAGCGAGGCACCAAGGTCCAAGCAGGTGCAGTCGCCACGCGTGAGCAGAGCAGGATTGCCCGCCCCCGCTTGCCCAGTTTGCCCCTCGTTGCTCCCCCCGCCTCACGTGTCCGCCACCATGCGGTCTGTGTGCCGCTGGCGCAGCGCCGCCGCCAGCATTTTGGCGCACTGCAGCGGCACGCTGCTGCCGGGCAGCGCCTCTGCCTCCGCGCTCTCCGCCAGCCCCGCCACGCGCCCCAGGAAGTGCAGCTTGGTGGACCAAGCAATCATGCCCTTCATCGTGCCGCCCTGGAGGGCCGCCATGGGGAAGCGCGCGCGCGCGGTGCGCACGAGCTGCGATGGGGTGGGATAGTAGGGTGGTGAGGAGGCGGGGGGGCGGACGGGGGGGCAGGTTGCGAGCGCAGCAGCACAGGGAGGCGAAGGAAGGAGAGTGCCCAAGTTCTGTCCAACCGTGATGACTGATGCGCCTCCCATACAAGTTTCCTGCCAGCTCAGCGCACCTCCAGCACCTTGGGTCGCCCCAAGACCTCATGAGTGCCCCCACCTGACGCCCCGTGACCCCATGACGTGGCCCCTGCCAGCTCAGCGTACCTGCAGCACCTCGGGCATGTACCGCCCCATGACCTCCATGGTGGCCCCATCTCCCGGCAGCCCCGCTGCCCTGTGCATCTGCTCTGCCAGCACCGCCTCCGTGGGGCCGGGGGCAGCCTCGCAGGTGCGCCGCAGCAGCCGCGCCAGCCACGCGTATGCCAGCTTCTGCTGCGGCCCGTCGGTCTGCAGGGCAGTCATGTGCACCAGCAAGCTCGCATTGTGTCAGTGGGCTGTTTGCTCCCAGTGCACGCAACGCGCTGCACGCACAGGCAGGCGCTGGCGGCGCTGCCGCAAGCCACGTTGCCCGCCACTTTTCCTCGCCTCTTGCTAGCACGGTGCCCCACTCTGGGGGACGGCCAAGTTGCCCCACCTGCTGCGCCGTCTCCTCCTTGTCGGCGGCGTGGAACACAGCTGCCAGCACGTCCCGCTTGTACTGCAGGCTGGGGAAGCGGTCCAGAAGCTGCACCAGCAGCTGGTCCGCCAGGCGGGGCACCTCTGCATTGGGCCCCTCCTGCACCAGGTAGCTCACAAGCACCTGCAAGGGGGGCGGCACAGGGCAATAGAGCAGCAACGGGGGGGTCACGTGGCGCTTGATGTCTCAGATGTGGGGTGCACCTGCGATGTGGGGGACCATGCAGCAGGGAGCTCACAAGTACCTGCAGGTGTGGCACACAGGAGCGGGGGCTGGCATGGCGCCCTGGCGAAGCATGAGACCATGACTCGACACGTGCGGGGCCGCGGGGCCAGCTGAGGTGGGTGCTGACCCTGTGCCAGCTGATGAGGGTAGGCCTGCAGTGCAGCATCTAACTGCCCAGCCGGCAAGCAGAACAAGGTGCAGCATGCGAAGGCCAGCTGGGTGCCACGGCTGTGCCAGCTGCTGGGTGCAGGCGTGGTCGGTGCATGGAATACAGCCCTGCCCGCAGGCAGACAGGGACAACATCTATGCAGGGCCCATAAAACATGATGCAGCATGCGAAGCCGGCTGGGTGCCCCAACCTGCGCCAGCAGCTGCGCGCAGGCGCCTTGGTGCACCAGTGGGCTCTGCCCTGCCAGCAGGCAGGAACAAAACAGATGTATGCACCCTGGCTACGACCCCCACCCACCTGTGCCAGCTGCTGGGCGCATGCATCCAGTGCATCCATGTCGGCAGGGGTGGTGAGGGACACACGGTCGGCGTCCAGGCGGGCCGTGAACACCGCAAACACCTGGGGGGGAGGCAGGTGCAGAGGGAGGGATGTGCGTGGGAGGGCAGAGGGAGGAGGCAAGCAAGGTCGTCATTCTGCTGGGCCTTGAGAGCCGTGCAGCACGGCGGCTGGCACAAGAGGCACACATAGCGGCAGCAGGGGCAAGCGCAGTGGCGGCACAGCACAGCGCACAGGCCGCAGCGGTGGAGCTGTCAGATATGGTGCCCGCCCACCTTTTCCGCCACCATCTGCTGCCAGCCGTACCCCAGCGAGGCGGGGGTGGAGAGGCGCAGGTGGTGCAGCGGCGCGTTGAGCGGCACACTGCCCTCCTGCGCGCACGCATCGTAGCTCGAGAAGCGGGCCCGGCAGAGCGACTTGGTGGCCTGGGTGAGCATGTGCGCGGCCTGTGGGGGCAGGAGATGAGGGTGCGAGGTGAGGCGTGGGAACATCGAGAGGAGGGGAGTGGGAGGGAGAGAGGGGAGCAGGCTCACCGGCGTGGCAGCGGCACCGTTGGTGTGGCAGAAGGAGCGGTGCAAGCATGCTGCCAACTAGAATGAGACGGTACGATCTGCACGCAGGTGCACTGCTCAGCCCAGGGCCCAGGTGCCTGGGCAGCCTAGCGGCTTGACGGCTCACCATGGGTGCGGGGAGAGGTGCCGCCTGCCCCGGGGAGCCCCCCAGCACGGCTGCCAGCGCCGCGGTCAGTGCCGCCGCATCGCCAGCAGGGCCCAGCTTGGTCAGCCGGCTGCCGTATTCCGAGGCCAGGCTCTCCAGCATCTCATCCGACTTGAACAGCTCCCGCCCCACGATCAGCAGCGGCGTGCCGGCGGACACGCGACCCAGCGCGGCGCGCCACTCAGGCGGCCACCGCCCTGCGGGGGCGCTGCCTGTGGTGCCATTGGTGCCGTTGCTGCGCTGCTGCAGGCCGCCAAAGTCGTACACTCCGCAGTACAGCCAGAGCTGCCTGCAGGAGGGGCAGTACCGTGGGTCTAAGGGATGCCAGCTGGCCTCCAGCGCAGCCGGCAAGGCAAAACACGGCGATGTCGCATCGCAAATCACATCCAGCTGCTGAATTTGCAGGACTGCATACATTTAAGGGCAGAAGCGGCAGGCGGGCGCTGAGCTGGCTGCGCGGCGGCATCCTGGCTGGACATGCGAGCTTGCCTGAACAGCTTGAGCACCAGCAGATCCTCCTCCTGTGCCGTGTTGAGCGCATCCAGGCTCATGTCCGCCACAGACAGGGAGACTGCACGGGTGGTTGAGCGGAGAGACCAGAATGAGAAAAGAGGCACAGGCAGGGGGCTCAAGACCCAAAAAGCGGGATTTCACCATGGGTGCCCGAGTTGCTTGCATGGCGAGCAAGCAAGTGCGCATGCAGCCGGAGCAGGAGCAGCGTAGCTTTCGCCGCATCTATCCTGTGCCAGCGTGCCCAGCAGCACCCCCACCTGAGTTGCGACCGGAGGAGGCATCGCTCACCGCCTCCCCTACCGCTCCCACCGCCGGCAGCAGGGCGCCCAGGTCCTTGCCGTAGCTGTTGTTGGGCAGGATGAGGGCAAAGTCTGCAGGCAGGGGGCGAGGAGGTAAGAGGGGATGCAGAGGGTGAGCAACGAAACAAGAGAGGAAAAAGAGAGCTATGCTGTCAGTGGAGGGGACGAGGTCATAGCATACAGAGAAGTGCAGGGGATGGCAGGCGGCACATTGTGTGCGCTGTTTGGTCCCTGACCTGCAAACAGCGTGAGCAGCCGCGTGCGCAGGTCTTTGATCAGCGTCAGCCGCGCGCTGCGCACGCCCTCCGCCAGCCGCAGCAGAGCGTCCGCCAGCGCCCCCGGGCAGCGCCCCGCAATCGGCACATCCGGGCCGCGCGCTGCGCCAGGCGTCGAGCTCGCCGCTCGGCTGGCCAGCTCTACGACGGCGGCAGCCGCAGCGGGGCGGGTGCTGGCGGGGGCGGGGGCGATGCCGCTGGGGCGGGGGGAGGCGGGTGCGGCGCTGGTGCCGTGCAGCAGCGCTCGGCTGATGGAGAAGTTGGGGAACTTGTACAGCTTGATGAGCAGGTCCACCACCTGCACCACAACAAGCATGAAGTCGGTTACATTCCAAGAAAGAATACGCAAGCAGCAGCCAAGAGGTTGAGGAAGGTGTGCAGCTTGATGAGCAGGTCCACCACCTGCACCACAACAAGCATGAAGTCGGTTACATTCCAAGAAAGAATACACAAGCAGCAGCCAAGAGGTTGAGGAAGGTGTGCAGCTTGATGAGCAGGTCCACCACCTGCACCACAACATGCATGAAGTTGATGATATATTAAGCAGGCAGCAACCAAGGAGCTGGAGGAATTGTACAGCTTGACCAGCAGGTGAGGGGCCTGGCACAGAGGAGCAGGTGAGGGAAGTTGGGGGAGGAGCAGGTGAGGGAAGATGGGGCAGGTGTACAGCCTGAGCACGAGGGGCTGCCATCAGCACACATGAAACAGCATTATGCAATGGCAGGGTTGGGAAACTCGTGCAGCTTAATGAGCGGGAGGCCCACCACATGCAGTGAGTGTGCGGAGAGCACAACATTGGTGGTTGCTGCACACAGCAACAACGGGGCTGCCAGCTGGCAATGCGGCCCTGCCAGCCTCCCATTACCTGGTCGTAGCCCCAGCGCCGGTCATGCACAGCGCAGCAAATGGCCATGCTGGCCAGCGTGTGGGCGGCCACGGCGTATGCCTGCAAAATGCACGATTGCAAGGGGCAGCTCAGGGAAAGCAGCACGAGCTTGGCTTGCACGACTGAACCACGAACCTGCAACAGCCCAAGCATGTGCAGCCTCAAAGATGCCGGTCTGGTCCCACTGCATCCACAACAACACACACACAACAACAGGCTGTACCAAAGGCTGCCAAGTCCACGCCTTCCCCATAGGACTACCTCCGCCTCTGCCCCGCCTTGCAAACAACAGTATGCTTGAAGCCTCTGGCTGCCATACCCGCCTCCATGCCCTCCCCATGAGCGCACCTCCGCCTCCGCCCCGGTGGTCTGTGAGGCCAGCGTGTCCTGAATGAGCGGCAGCACCAAGCGCGCCAGCTCCTCATCGCCGCCAGACAGCGCCAGCATGCGCCCCAGCACCGGCAGCGCCTCCTGCGCCACGCGGGCGGGAAGAAAGAAGGCACATGAGGCGAGCAAGGTGCCGGCTCGGCAGGGCAGGACAGAACAGCATAGGGCAGGCCAGGCCAGGCGTCGGAATGCATGTGTGTTTGATCAGGCTGCGTGTGGTGTGGCCAAAACAGTCGGAGGGATGTGCTGTGCTCTGCCGACCTGGCGCTCCATCACCGTGCCCGCCAGCGGCACAAAAATGGTGGTGAGGTCAGCAGGCGAGCGCTGCCAGGCGGCAGACAGCAGCATGGCGGTGCCCTCTGCCAGCGTGCGAGTCAGCTTCCAGGCCCGCCTGCACAGCACAGCACAGGACAGCACGGCACGCAGCATGGGAGGCAAGCAGCGGCCTTGGCAGGCTAGCCTCCCCAGGCACTGGCGACGGGGCGGAGGGCGCTGCCGTCGGCGAATGAGGCATGAAGGCGGCCCCGCCGTCAGCACTTGCAAGCCACGCATCCAATATAGCATGGCAAACGCACAGAGACGGCCAGCCCCGGGCCTCACCTGCTGCGCAGGCTGGGGTCGCTGGTAGCTGCCGACAGGTCCTGGCTGAGGTCCCACACCCACAGCGCCTTGACCTTTGCCTCTGCATCGTAGCTGCTGCTGCTGCCGCCAGGGGCGATGCCATCTGGCGACGCCTGCCCTGGAAGAAAGTACTCCAGCTCAGCCAGCCTTGCAGCGCCGGCCTGATGCAAGGGTGGGGTAGCACAGCCAGGGGGGGTGCGTTCAAGAACCCCAGGTGCTGCGTACAAGCAGTACCGGTGGGCAGGGAGGGTCTCAGACCAGCGGTGCCAGCAAGGCGAACCACGCCAAGCAGCAGGGACAGGCCACGCTGCACCACTCTACACCGCCCCGCTCCTCAACTCTGCAATGTCCCCATCCCCCCGCCCACCAGCAGTGCCTGCAGGCGCGGCAGCAGGTCCTGCAGCGCATTCCTGTCCCGCTCCCCCTCCAGCTCCAGCAGCGGCGCCAGCTGGCGCGAGATGGCGGTGCAGATGTTGAGCAGCGCATCCGAGGCACGATCCCCCACCCCCAGCTCTGCCACCGCTGCCGTGCTGTCCTCGCACACTGTGAGCAGCGTGTCGACAACGGCGCCCACGGCGGCCATGGCGGCTGCCCCCTCGCCGTCGCTCGCCTCGCTGTGCTGCCGTGCCAAGCCGCTCGCCGTCTGCGACGCCAGCGTGGCGGCGGCCGCCACAAATGCCGGGGTGGGCAGCGCGGCGTGCATGGGGCTGCCGTGTGTGGACGGCTCGCTGCTGCTGTCGTCCTGCTGAAGCACGGGCCGCAGCGCAGCTTCAATTGCACCGCACGCACCCAGTGCCACGCCGCTGGCAGCTGCGGTGCTCAGCTGTCCTGAGGGGAGCGCCAGCGGCGCCAGCTGGCTGGCCAGGGCCCATGGCAGGTCACCCTCCTGCCGCCAGCTGCCCACCGCCGTGGCTCCTGGAACGCTGGTGGTGAGGTTCAGGTGCTGGTCGGCGATGTGCAGAAAGAGCTGCACATTGAGCACAGGGGCAAGGGGGGGCAGGCACGATTCTGGGTGCCACAGCAGGCCGCGGTTCCTAGGGTCGAACCGTGGCTCGACAGCAGCAGCAAGCGCAGCAGTTGGTGTTAACACACACACACACAGCAGCACCAGTGGCAGCATCATGGACAGCAACGGCAGCAAACACAGCTGCATCAATACCAGCAGCATCAGCAGCAGGGAAACAGCAGCAGCAACGCCCTGTCAACCCACCTGCGCCGCATCCGAGCTGCACAGCGGCAGACGCTGGTGGCTGCCAGTGAGTGCGGCTCGGAAGCCGGATACCAAGGCATGCTGCTCGTGCCGCCCAGAGTGAGCTGCCAGCAGCAGCTGCTCTAGCAGCTGCCTGAACGCGCTGCTGACCTGGCCCTTCCAGCTGGCATGCAGCGGCAGCAGGCCCAGCACAGCAGCCAGCTCGCCCATCGCCTGCGCCAGCAGTGCAGTCCACCTGGACGCGGACAGCGCACCCGAGGTGGGTGTGCCGGCGCCACCGCCGGGCGTCCTGCTGCCCGCTGCAGAGGCATCAGAGGCTAGCGCCTCTACGCTGCGCACGACTGCCTGCAGCGCTGCCACGATGGGCGGCACCACATCCTCCGGGAACTGCTTCCAACAGGGCAGGCAGGAAGGCAGGGGGACAGGGGGAGAGCTAGTTGCCGCCCGAAAGGGGATTGGGGACTGTGCAGATGCCGAGGTTGGAAGGTGGGTGCTGCACAGCAAGAGCTGGGTACATGCTAGCACGTGTGCTGCGCACGGAAAACAGCATCCCCCGCACCTTGCCCAGCGAGCGGGAGAGAAAGAGCGCCAGCGGCACAATGGACTCCAGGCTGGCTGCTGCCGCTGCCAGGCTGCCGGCAGCGTCGGTTCCCGCCGTGCTGCCCGCCACGCTGCCCACGAACGCGGCCACCTCATCATGCGCCAGTGGCTGCTGGGCAGCCAGCGCTTCCGCCCACTCGCGCTGGGCCTTGGCCATGGCAGCCAAAGCCCGGCCTGGGCTGTGGGGGGAGCTCGCCTGCAGCTGCGGCGGGTGGCGGCAGGCGGGGGCAGGAGTGGGCGGGCCGCCCCCTCGGCGCTGTCGGCGGGCCGGCTGGATGGCAATGCAGGTCAACAATAGTGCGAAAACGGTTCAAAACAAAGCGCTGCGCTGTTGCGGGCGCGGCGATCGCCCGGTCATCTCACTCGTTGCAGTCCGCTACTCACCGCACACCTACGGCGATCAGTCGATCCTATCGGGCGCTGTCTTCAGCAGCCGTTGCTGGCCGGGGCCATCGCCAGCAGGGCGTTTCTTGCGGTAAGTCTAAATATATCAAGCGTGCGCTGAAATGAAGCAGAGAAGCACAACACGAGGGTTGTATGCGGCAGAGGGAGTGACATTCCAGCAAGGTGTACCTGCTGCCGCCGGCAGACACCCGTCCCGCCTCACGATCCACCGCCAGTGGCCAGCATTCGCCCCCATGGCCCCTCACTGCCCTGGTAAGTCAACACTGATAGTCTAATTATTGCATTCGCATTTTTTGTAAGCCAGGGAAGGGGTTGCAGAAGTGATCACAGCTGAGCGTCTAGCACGCGCAAGAACGGCGCTGTGCCCGGCTGGCCTGGCGGCCGAGCGCAGCTTAGGGCAGCACTGCCATTTGTAGGGGATTTGTCTGAATTAAAGGGGCTGACACACTGCCGTAACGTTGCTTGTAGTTTAAAGAGTTGAGAGTTTTCCCTATCACCCACCCTGCCTGGTTGCTGCCGTACTGTGTAATGCGGCATCACTGCCTGGCGGCCTTCCATTCGTCCGTGGGCTGCAGGCATGAACGCCTGCATCACAAGGCGGAATTAACAGCCGCAGGCACGGTGCTTACGTTTGCCGGGCATGTGCCGGGTTGGGGATGGCGGGGGTGGCCCAGGCCTCCGCACCGGTGAGGCATGCACGCCCCTGGCCCGCGGCAGGCGGCAGCTGCCAGTGCCAGCGATGGCCATCTAGACAGATCTGAGGCGCTGTGCAGCACATGCCCATGCTGCCAAGGCTTGTGAAGCGCTCTGCGCTTCAGGCCGTGGGGGTGCGCACAGCCACAAGTGCCCAGTCCGGTCTAGACCAGATATGATCTGAATCGTCGGATAGCTCCGTGCGCACACGGCGGCAGGACCTCGGATGGTGGCGCCACTCAAATTTGTTTGGGTTGGAACTGGCCAGCCATCGCTCAGAGTTTTCGTCTGCATGCGAGGGGGTGGGCAGTGAGCGCCTCAGAATTTGGACCCTGCAGAAAGGCCCCAAATCGTAGTGCCAAATCTGTGGAACGCGGCGTGCAGGCAGGGAAGGGCCAACAGAAGGGGTCTGCAGCCGCCGTGGACTCTGAAAAGGTAGTTTTGTGTTTCCTTGGGCATATTCAAGGATCCAACCTTTGCAGAACCAGGAGGACAACGAAGATTCTCACCGAGCCTGCACGAGCCACTCCTGCCAGGCAGCATTTCTAAGTCAGCATATGCCCATTCCCGTCCCCTAGAGAATGCAGAGGTGCGGAGCACGCTCGCCCATCCATTCCCTCACTCTCTCCCCACTGTGATCATCACCATGGCCGCAGCCAGGATGCTGCGGGCTGCAGCGGTTCTGACGGTGATGGTGATGGCCGTTTCGGCAAGGCAGCTGTCCGCCTCTACCTACACCACCGCGATCCCCATCGGTGAGTCACCACACGGGTCAGCCATCCGGCCCGCAAGCGCGCCGCCTCAGCTGGCCGCCTCGTACACGTGTGGATGTCCAGCCTGGCAGCATGCGAGGCTGCCTTCCTGCCTCTGTGCAGTGCCGTACGCTGCTTTGGGCGTGCTGTGCCTGTTTTGCACCAGGAGGGGGCGCGCCAGAGGTTCGTGAAGTGAGCACCTACTGGCGGGCGGCGGGTGGCGGGTGCCCGCTGGACGGCGCTTGCATCTGCCCGCCCGGACTGCCGCTGCCTGTGCTCCCTCTGCATCGCTTGTGGCTGCTGGCGCAGTGTGCGGGAATGTGCAAGCAAGACTCGATCGCAACTCAGCTTGCCTCACTTCGCCCATTGCGCTGCCCGCACCGCCACCTCCGCTGAGCGCCCGCCGCTCAATTTTCCTGCCTGCAGAGTACCGGGCGGTGCTGAACACCGGCGACCTTCTGAGCGGCTTCCGCTTCGGCCAGCTGCTCAACAGGACGATGAAGCCCATCTTTAAGACCGACTCGGTAAGCAGCGCGCACTCCCCAGCTCGATCCAGGCGCCGTCCCGCCGGCGTGCAGTGCACGCATCGCCAATGCCCCGAACTTCACGTGTACCATGCCTGCCAGTGAGGAGCCTCAGCAGGCGTGCGGCTTTCCTCCTGTCCAACTGGCGCATGCTGCTGTCTCCCCACTGTTGCAGGCAAAGAACCCCACCACCACCCTTGAGATCTCCAACAACCGTGAGTTGCAACGCGTGGGGTTTGGAGGGGCATGTAGGGAGAGCAGGCCGGGGGGCAGGGAGCAGAGCATGGGAAGCCAGCTGCCAGGGGTGCCTGTCAGCTCACGCCACCAGCGCACCCAGCTGCCCTCCTCGCACTGCCCCTCCGCACTCCAAATCACCACCCTCTCCTCTCTTCTCCCCACTCTGCAGCCGACTTCACGTCCATCATTCAGGTGGGTGCACCCTTGCCAGCCAGAGTGCGCCCGCGCCCTGCCTCCCTGTCACCGCCCGACCGTGCCCCGGGCGCCCGGCATGCTGCCCACCAACTTTGCCGGGCCTAGAGCCAGCAAGGTGCCTGGCCAGGATTCTCTCACTGCTGGATGCATGCCTGCGCTGTAAGCACTCGGTTCAGTGCTAGCAGCCTACAGCTTGTCCTCCCGACTTCACCGTGACCGGTCACCTTCTGCGCTCATCCCCCCCTGCCCCCTTTCCCATGCAGAACTCAGCGACGGGCACCAAGCTGTTCGTGGTTGTGCAGTTTGAGTCCCCCCGCCCTGGCGGCTCGGTGCGCATGCCCCCCTGGCCTGACCTGGCATGGCTGCTGCTGCTGCGGTACGGCCTGCCCGTCCCCACAGTGTACCGCAGACCCTGCCTACTTGGGCACATGCTGCGCAGCATTGCCCTAGGGCCGTGCAGGGCAGCGCCTGCCATTGTGCTGCCCAGACCAGGCGCCACACTGCCAGGACCCACCTTGCCTTGCTTGCCTATCCTCTGCCATGCTGTGCCTGCTGTGCAGTACATTGTGGAGGTCGCCCAGCAGAGCAACGGCGTGCTCACCCCCATCAGCATGAAGGCAAGTGCAATTCTCCTTGCCTTCCTCGTTTCCTGGTATTTCGCAGCACCGTGCCATGCAGCATTCCGCTGCATCCTGCAGGCTGTTTGGCGGGCACACTGCCCACCCGCTGCGCACGCTGCGGTGCCGTCTGCCGCTTGCCTGCATAATTGACTGACTGATCATTCCGTGACAACCTTCTGACCTATCCAGCCGCTGCCTGCCCTCCCTGCCTCTACAGCCCGTGGACTGGTCGTCTGTGGGCGGCCTGTGGATCCCATGTGCTGGCTCCAAGACCCCGTGGAACACGCACATGGGCGGAGAGGTGCGCGGCAGCAGCAGCAGCAGCCGGTGCTCCCCTCCAGCCAAGCACCCCACCTTTGGCTCGGTGCTCGCTGGCCGTGCTCGCCAGTGCGGGGAGGCAGGTGGGCGGGGAGGCAGGCGGCCAGCCGGCATGCCTTGGGTCCGGCAGCATGCAGGCCTGGCGGCCACGGCACGCTAGGCTGCTGCCCCGACCACCCAGCTGTTGGCAAGCTGGAGCTCACGGCACGCTGTGCAACTATGCGTGCTGTGCCTGCTGTGCTGCAGGAGTATGAGCCTGACGCGCGCCCCTTCTCAGAGGTGAGCCTGCATTCAATGAGCCACTTTAAAGTGCCCGGATCCAGCAGAACAAAGTGTCCCACCGTGACTGCATGCGGAACGTGGCCAACAGAGGCGCCAGGCGCCGCCGGCCCAGTTCGAAAGACACCTGTGCTCCCTGCACGGCAGTGCTGCACAGCACCCCGCGGAGCTGAGCGGGTGCCCACTGCCCTCCCACCCTGTCGGCCCCCGGCCTGCACTGAAGCCGATGCGTGCCCGCTGCCCTCCCACTGTCCACACCCCGCCCTGCAGGCCACCACCCTGGCTGAGCTCAAGGCCAAGTCCGCCTCCTGGGGTGACATTGAGGGCTTCATGAGGTGGGTGAGGCAGCACACACGCGTGGGAGGAGACTTGAGGCTGTGTTGGCTGAGAGCTTGTGAGGTGCTGAATGACGAGGCTGGGCTTGCAGGAGGCGCTTGCCTGCCAGCACGCGCCTGTGTGGTGCACACCGTTCGTGGCTGCCTGTGGCGGTGGTGCGCAGGCGTGCACGCCTGGCATGGCGCCTGCCCCGTCACTCTGGCCGCTCCGCATGCTGCGTGTGTGCCCGCTCCTCTCCCTCCGCAGGTACTTTGGTCTGTACCCCAACCAGCTCACCCTGGAGAACGTCCGTGCCAATTTCAAGTGAGTGCGCCAGGGGGCGCATCTGATACAGTAGTGTGGCAGGAGAAAGGCAGATGGTGGCCTCTCCGTCAGCGTGCTCAGCTTCAGCCCTGGACCCCACTGACGAAAATGGTATGATGCGCCTGCCCCTCTGCCGCGCAGCCCCTACCGCTACGGCCACGTGGTGGAGACCAAGGTGTCGCACACCGGCACTGGCGAGGTGTCCAAGCGCTACCTGCTGGGCCGCGCCAGCTGGGAGCTCGCGTGAGTGGCCAGCGCTGAGTCAGCACCACCTGCGGGGCAGACTGCGCTGCACAGGCATGCCATGCTTCTCCCTCTCTAGTCACGGCCGCTTTTGCTGCTGTCGTGTACCGGTGCAAATGGGGCAGCAGTGGTCGCAGCAGCTGCGATGCTTGCTGGGACCCCCGCGCGCGCTGCCTTGCCTCAATCCCCGGCCCCACCCCCACCCACGCCCTCACCTTGCCCTCCGCCCCGCCTGCAGTTTCGTCATGCCCGACAGGCGAACCGTGTACGGCACTGACGACGGCACCAATGTGAGCTGCATTATGAGAGCACTGTTTGCAAACCTCCCCGCCGCATGCACCCCACACCCCACAGGGTGCAACAGCATGCCTGCGCACCCTGCGCTTGACAGTGTCTGCGCCTCGCATCGATCCAGGCTTCACAACACGCACCGCCCAAGTCTCTGTACTGCTTTTCATTGCCTGCCCGCAGGTGGGCTTCTTCAAGTTTGTGGCAGACCGCCCCGGCGACCTGTCCTCTGGTGAGATGGCTGTAGGGCAGCTGTAGGGCAGCTGTAGGGCAGCTGTGGCGGCTGTGGCACAGCTGTAGGGCAGCTGGCCGTCATGCACCCCTTGCACACTCCCTAGAAGAGAGTCAAACCCGTGCTGCATTTCACGTGCATCATAGCATGTCAAAGCTGAAGGGTCGGGCTGCCGCATTAGGCCGGCCGCTGATGCCCAACTGCCCACCGACGCTGCCGCCCGGTGCGCCTCGCCTGCAGGCAACCTGTTTGCTGCCAAGATGACGCAGACCAGCGCTGCCAACGGCGGCTCCTTCACCATTTCTTGGATCCATCTGGCCAACGGTGAGAAAGCCTTGCCTGCCTTGGCTCCACGACAAGGGCAGCATGCCGACAAGGGCCCCGCCGACTGAAAAAAAGGCGGGGTCGGGCCGCGCGGCCGTGACTGCCCTGCTGGGCTGACGCCGAGCGCGCAGGCCAGACCCCAGCTGGCTTGGTGCTTGAGAGAAGCTACGAATGAATCAGGGCAGCAGGGCACCTGGTGGCATGGAACCAAGACTGGGGCAGCAACAACGAAGGAGGGCCCGGCACAAGGCTGAGGAGTGGTGCAAGCACCCTCACCACTGCAGGCCATCCCCTCGAGTGTCACTTACTGCAACCACTCACTGCTTCTGCTTCTTACTGTGTGCGTGTGTGCGTGCCCTGCAGGCGTGGAGAGCCAGGTGCGGCAGCAGGCTGAGACGACCCGCTTCAACGACATCTTCGACTCGGGTGAGCTAAACAGCACCCAAGATGTCTGTTTGCCTGGGAGGCACGCAGGCAGCAGGGCAGCAGGCGCGGTTTGCATATGCCTGCCTGCATGCAGCGCGAGGCTGAGGGGGATTGTTTTAACGGTGCCTTCGAGGCGGTGAGGGCCAGCCCACCTGCTGTGCTGTGCTATGCTGTGCTGTGCTATGCTGTGCTGTGCGGTGCTGTGCTGTGGGTGCTGTGCTGAATTGCATTTGTCCCTTGTGGCCGGTTGGTAACTGGGGTGCTCCTCAAACTGCCAACCTGACCTGCCTGACGTGGCGCTGCTAGCCGGCCTGGGCTGTCATCCGGCTCGTGTTCGGTCGTGTGCTTGCTGTCTGTCAACCGAGTGGAGTCGCAAAGGCAGCCAGGCCAGCAAGGCAAACGGCGCCCTGCCCCCCACCGGGTACCCCTTAACTCCTGCATCTCAGTGCATCACCCAGCCCACAAAGCTTTGTGAGTGTGTCAAGCGTGCTTTCTTCTTGCCAATACGGCACACGCTTTCTTCCCGCCTGTCTTCTGCAGCCAAGTTTGACCTGGTCAAGTACCCGGCCTCCGGCTGCCCCCCTGGCTTCAAGAGCATCAACCAGGACGATGTGGGCGCAGAGTGCCTCAGGCTGCGGGTGGGTTGACCAATAATTTGCGCTCACATGCACACGACGAGCATCCTCACATGCAATTCGGGGTGACGGAGCCGAATCAATCAATCAATCAATTACATTTCAAGCCCACGGGGAGCCAGCAACGGTCTCAAATGTGACTTGTGGTTGCAGTGGGAAGTTGCGGGGCCAGAGTGACTCCATGTGTGGTGGGGTGAATGGGTCCCACGGCTCTCTGGGCAAGCTCATACACCCCCGCCCACTGGCATTAGGTGGCTGACTGGGGCCTGAGGCCTGCCACACCCCACTGCCACCCCGCCTTCATGCTGACTCCTCATCTGCCTGCACCTACCGACGCTGGCGGGGATCCGCCCGTGCATCTCAGCATAGCAAGCTGTGGGCTTTGGCAGGCGCTGCCTTACACCTCGAATCGCCAAGTCCCCGACCTCTTGCCTCTTACTTGCATCCCTTGTGCCTCAACCGGGTACTGCGAAACCTGCAGGATGCTGGCATTGGCACGCGCCGGGCTGCCGCCTTCCTGGAGACTCGCCGCTTTGCCGCCTACATGGGCGCCACCGGTGCGCCGTGCACCTGGCTTGCGGGTGCCCCAGCTTGCTCGCTGGCTTACTGGGCTTGCAGTGCCACTTTGTCAAGTAATGCGAGAGGCACCGACAGGCTTGCTTAGCTTCAGGCAGCAGCCAGGCCACCTTGCATGCCTGGGGGGTCAGAGGGCGCCACTGGTGTGCCATGCAACAGCCCCTCCTTGCTCTGCCGCATCCACTCAATCCTGGCTCAGTCCCTTGTGTGCGGGCCTGCAGTTGAGTTCAGCAAATGGGAGGGCCTGACCTTTGATGCCAAGCGCGGCATGATCTACACGGCCATGTCCGACGTCCGTTATGGTGAGAAATGAGGCAGCACGTCAGTCGTGCCCCCCTGCCTGTGCATGCGGGCTGTGGTGCGCCCCTGCTCCTGCTGTCAGCACGCCGGGGGCAACGCATGCATGCGTTGTCGTGCCGTGGGTCAGCACCAACAGCCCAGCAGTCGTGACGCCTCCGGGCAGGGGCGGGCCTGGGGCAGTCCCGGCTTGGCGCTGGCGCTGGCGCCTGTCCACAGCACCTCCGGTCTCCTGCAAAGTGCAGGCATGGAGGACAACAAGCGCCGTGGCGCCGCAGACACCCGCTACGACCGCGGCGGCCCCAACCACATCAAGGTGCTTGGGTGGTCGTGGGTGGCGGGATGACAGTGCCGGCGTGGCAGTACACGTGTGTGTGATCATTGCGTGTGATGCGAGGCACTCGCCTGGATGCGCCTGGCCTGGCTGCGGTGGTGAGAGCCCCCGTGGGGCCCTGCCCGAAGCCTCGCTAAACCCCAGCCAACCCATCAAGGCCCTCCCTTGTCTTGCAGGTGGCCGGCAACCCGTGCGGCTGCGTGTACAAGCTGGCAGTTGACTCCCAGTACAGCGCCGTCAACATGACCGCCCTGGTCTGCGGATTCTTGAACCCAAACACCGGTGCGTAAGAAGGTTGAGATGTGCGTGGGCACAGTGTGATGTGTGTGCAGAGGAGGAGGGCGGCGCCATGGCAGGCTTGCGAGGTTCACGGCCACACCACTGGTGTGGTCTTAAGTGGAGCGGCGTGGGGCTCCGGGAGGAGGAGAGGGGGGCAAGGGTAAGGGGCAAAGGGGTGCTTTTGGGTTGCATGTTGTCAAATAATGAGCGTGCGACGATGCGGCAGGCAGGGCGTGGTTTCCATGGCGAGCTCTCGGGAACGAGCCTGGGCGTCCTGGGGGCGGTGGCGCCGGCAAGTTGCTTTACATAGCAGCTCTCGTACCCAGGCACGCCCGCCCCATCACCTCCCCCCACGCCCCCCACACATCCCCTGCAGCCGACAAAGCCAACCAGTGCGCCGTGAACGGCATTGGCAACCCCGACAACGTGTGGGTGGCTGACGATCTGGACACTCTGTTCATCGCCGAGGTGACTAATCTACCCTATGTTGGTCTGTACAGGACATCACCAGCGTCTCACCAGCGTCTCACCAGCGCTGGGGGGAGCACCTGGGTTCAGAGCAGCGGATGCCCGCCAGCCACCCCTCCTGCTCACACACTCTCACCACTTTTCCAACAAGGAACACGCTGGCCCCGGGACTCTGCTCAGAAATCCAGCGCGCATGCCCACCAATTTCACAGCCTCTCACGCAGACATTGACCGGAGCACAGCCTGTGCCCCCCCGTCTCCCTCCCGCAGGACGCCGGCGTCCACGAGTTCAATGCCCAGTGGGCTTATGACCTCAAGACGGGTGCGCACTCCTAGCAGCAGCAGCAGCAGCAGCAGCAGCAGTTCCTGGCGGGCCTGGGCAGCTGCCAAGCTGCAGCTCAGCGGCAGCTCACCGCATCGTGGCAGCATGGCCTGCCTCCTGGATGGGTCACACAGTGTGCACGCTTTCCCGCTGACAGGATGGGCGACCCCGAGCCGCCGCACGCAGGAGGTGTGTTCACATCCAACTGACTGCACATGCATTTTGTGGCGCCATCATTGTGCAGGCGAGCTGGAGCGCACGCTGACGGTGCAGCCGGGCGCCGAGGTAAGCTTGCGGGGACAGCCACCATGTATGGTGGCGGTACACGTGTACTGTGGCTGTATACATCTACTGCAAGCATGCCGCGTTGCGCCCTTCCCCATCTCCATAGGTACCTGCCTCTCCCCTTTCTTCTGTGCAGGGCAGCCCCGCCCTGCTGCCACATCGCCGTGCCTGTACTGAACCCGACACCTCCACGCTCCTGCTGCACTGCCCCAACCCCACCTGCCCGCAGGTCGGCCACACGAGCTACTACAAGTCCATCGGCAACGGCGGTTTCACCTACCTCATGGCAAACAATCAGCACCCCGACAGCGGTGAGGGGCCTTGGGGCGGCTGCCGCACGTGCTCGCTGGGCGCCGCACTGAGCAGCAAGATGGCAAGGGCTGCCACTGGGTGCACTGGCACTCGCGCTGCAAGTCCCTTCCAACTGCACATGCGGCAGCCGTGCCCGGGCATGCAAGGCGCAGCCGGCCGGGCTCTGCCTCCCTCTGCGGCCCCTACCGGAGCTCGATGCGATCCCCCTGTGCTTCGCCTGTGCTGCGCCCACCGTGTGTGATTGTGTCTGCAGGTGGCCCCTCCACCGTTGGCTACTGGACCTGGCCCACCTCTGGTGAGCCAGCCCTGCCCCTGCACACCTGGGTTCGTCAAACAGAGTGCGGGGCATGCCTGCTGCCCTCCCCTCTCCACGCCCCGCCCCCGCCTCCTCGCCCGCCCGCGCCTGCCTTTGACTTGTGCCCTTGTGCCGCACCCCGGCCACCTCGCCACGACTGGTCAGAATCGTGCTGCCCGCACAGCAGTCTGTCATTGACTCAAGCCCCTGCACTGCCACGCCACGTGACGCCATTATGCCACGTCACGTCTCGTCATGCTTTGCCGCCTTCCCACCATGGTCGCCACGCCATGTCCTCCTGCGTTGCCGTCTCATGCCACGTCTGCATTGCCTTGGATGCAGCCACCAACGGCATTGTCGACGCCGATTTCGACTCCGTGTCGGTCCCAGTGGGTGCCGAGGGCGACGTCATTCGGGGCACCAAGAAGGTGAGGCTGGGCTGGCTGGGCTGGGGCTGGGGCTGGCCCAGTGCCCAGCCTCATGCAAGCAGCTGTGCCCTGCGTTGGCCTCAGCTCGCTGGCAGCCGCTTTGTGTAAGGCTCTGTGTGGGGCTCAACAGGCACGCAGCAGCCTTCTTGTAAACTGCCTTGTAAAGCGAGGCCTCCCACCTGTCCTGCCTGTCTTGCAGCTCACCGTCACCCGCCAGAAGAAGTGAGGCGCTCGCCAATGAACTGGAGATGGATAGATGGCAGCGTCCGCACTCCAGCTGCTGCGTACTGAGAGCAGGCACCTTGCAGCAGGCACCAGTGCGCGCCAGCCTGTGCACCGCCGCCACCTGCCCAACCCACACGCTCTCACCGCTCCCCAACCTCCGCCGCACCCCACCGCACTACACCCAGCCCCGGACGCCCCGAGGGCCTCCTTCATACGCCCGTTGCAACCCTGCCGTTGCGTTTCAGCGAACCTCCTGCTTTTTCCATTGGCGTGGCCATCAGCTCCGTTTGAGTGACATCTGAGACCCACACCGACCAGCATTTCTCCTTCTACCCTCCTGCATGGCTTGTTTCCTGCCAGATGCTTCAGCCCCTTTTGCCGTCCAACGTTGCCGTTTTGCCCTGTCCTTTTGCCAAAGCCTTAATGCGTAGTGCCAGCGAGTAGACGCATTACAAACAGGCTCGCCAGACAGAGGGCCAATGGGTGCGTCACATGAAATGGTGTGGGTGGTGCATGCAAGGATTTGAGCGCAGCATAGTGAGGAGGGCAGCCCCCTACAGCCAAGCCCCTCCTAGGCCCCTCACTGGCAGGGCCCCTGCTCATCCTTGGTTGGGTGCCGGCGCCCCCGCAGCGGGGCCCCGCTTCCCCCTGCTGGGCTGCCTCCTGGCCGGCTGGGCACCGCCCGAGGCGGCGGCGCTCGGCTGCCGATCTGCCGGCGGCGCTGCTACCAGTTGCTGCTGCTGCTGCTGGTCGGGTGCGGCAGTGCTGCCGGTGTCGCTGCCGCGGCCCCCGCGGCCCCGCCCTCGTCCACTGCTCGCCGCACCTCCCACCCGCCCGCGGCCGCTTTGCACCCTGCCGCCGCCCAGCTGCTGCTGCTGGCGCCGCCGCTTTGGAGCGCTTCCAGCAGCGGCGCTGGCACCCGCGCCGCCCTGCATGCCCTGCCGCTGCTCCTCCTCCTGTTCCTGTTGAACGCCAGTTGACGCCGGCTCGCCGCCCCTCTCCATTGCATCGTCCCCCTCGGCAGCAGCAGCAGCAGCAGCATCTGTTCCAGCAGCAGCGGCAGAGCGCCCTGCTGCCGGCTTGCGCTTGCGCCCAGCACCGGCAGTGCTGCCGTCGGCTGCCCCCTCGACATCCTGCTTTCGCAGCATCAGCTCTTCCCGCTCCCCGCCAGCAACGCCCGCCACTGCCTGCCCAGCGCAGCACAGCCAGGGAGGGCGGCACAGAGAGCGGCCAGTGTAAGACAGCAGGGCCAGGGCATGGCAGGCGCTGCCAGCCCGTATCGAGATGCATTGTTAGCTTGCCAGGTGTGTGCAACGGTGATGACGGCCGCCTCTCCCACCCCCGCCCCCTGCCAGGGAAGCCACAGCTGTGCATGCATCTAGTGCTGCTACACAGCCTCGAGATGAAAGCCACCCGCTGCTGCCAGCACGCCTGCAGAGCTGCGGACGGCTGCCCTTGGGGCGAGCACGATAAACCATGCGTCTCCACCCAAGCAGTCAAACCACCTGCCGACCCACAACGCAAAGACAGAGGGACAACGCCACAACTGCCCGCCCACCCGCCCACCCACCCACCTTCTGCAGGCGCTTGGACTTGATCTTGGCAAACCGCTCGCGCTTGGTGAGGAAGGAATCCAGGGTGAGCTGGCTCTGCAGTGAAGCAGGAGGGTGGGGGCGGCTTGATGGAAGGCAGAGGGAAGGGGCAGCAGGAGGGGCTCCCGTATGGCGAGGAACAGCGTCAGCTGGCGCTGCAGGGCGGGGAGGGGTGGGGATGGGGGCCCGAAGCTGCCCGCCTACACAACCTGTGCTCCTTGTCTAAACACAGCCAGGCCCCGCCCGCCTCTGAACCCTCCAGGCTGCCGGGCCCCCGCTGTGCCCCACCACACACACACCCAGTGGCCCCCACCTGCCGCTGGTCGAACGCCTGCGCCACCGGCGTCAGCAGCTCGTCCGCCTGCTGCCGGCTCCACCCAAAGCGGGACTCGCAGAACTGGCGCAGCAGCTCGACGTCGGGGCGGCCAAAGGTGAGCCTGCGGGGGGTGGACAGGTGGGGGGGGCCAAGCGCGGCGAGAAGTAGGGCAGGCGGGTTGAGCAGCTGGCAAGAAGCTGCCCATGCTTCCAGGGCCCCGCCAAGCCCTCCAATGCCAGATGGGACCCCATGCAATCACATGTGCTCACATCCTTGAACACCTCCCCACGCCCACTCACTTGTCCTTGGAGGCATCCACCCGAGGCTCCGCATATGCCTGCTCCACCGCCGCGCTGGGGAAGGAGGCGGGCGCCTCCCAGCTGCGCCGCACGTTGCGGTGCTTGCGCTTGAACTCTGCCAGCCGGGCAGCCTGCTGCGCATCATGCTCCCCATGCTGTGCATCCTGCTCTGCCAGCTCTGCCTGCTGCGCCGGCGTGCCGCTGGGACTGGGCTCACAACCCTGGCTGCCTCCTTGCTGCTCCTCCTCCTCCGCCTCCTCCTCCTGCCCCTGCTCTCCCTCATGCTTCTTGCCTCCCCGCGCCTTCCTCCCTCCCCGCGCCGCCTTCTTCTTTCCCTCTTTCTTCCCTCCCCCACGTGCCAGCTCCACCAGCTGCTCGTCCGGGGCGGCCAGCCAGTCCCGGAAGCGGCGCATGCCGTCGGGCCCAGGGAACGCGTGCACCACCTCCATAGCATTCACCACACCCACGCCTGCGGGCAAGGGGAAGACACCATGTGGGAGGGAGTGAGCAGGTGGATCACCCTCGGGGCAGCCATTAGGCCCACGCCTGGGGCAGACAGGGCAGCGAGGGCACAAGAGGGTGGGCTGGCAGGCAGGCAGGCAGGCAGCCAAGCACTCTTGTCCTGCAAAGCACTGGCATGCATGCTCATCAGGCGTGAACTTGCTGTGTGTGCATGCGCCCCAGCCGTATCCATCTGCCTCCCACCTGCCACTCCTCGCAGGAGCAGTCCCCTTCCCCACGTCCAGCCAGCAACACGCGCTGCTGTGTCCTCCCCCCTGCCGCCCGCTCCCACAGGACTCTTCTCTCCAAGCCCACCCACCAGGGCCTCTCTCTGCGACTCCAACGACCGCCAGGGCCTCTCTCTGAAACTCCAACCTCCACTCCCTCGCAGTCGTCCCCACCTACCCCCCTCCCAGCAAAGCACGCCTCTGCAACTCTCCCCGGAGGACGCCTCCCACCCACCCACCCCACTCACCCGCCACCCCCTCGCAGTAGTCCCCGCCCAGCAGCTGTGCCAGGGCACCCAGCTGCGCCCGCCCCACGCCCAGCTCGTGCTCCACGTCCTCCGCCCGGTACTCCTCCACGTACCGTTTGCTTTCAAAGATGTGCCTGCGTGGTGTGGGCACACAGGGGGACATGGAGGCGTGCAGTCAGTGTCTGCTCTATTATGTTCTGCATGATGCCCTTGAACAACACACAAGCAGGATCCTAAAACAACATGCCTGAAAGAGAGGAGAAACAGAGATGGATGCTGACCGTCAGTTCCACCTCCCTTCCTTTCTCATCACGCCACCCGTGCTGCAGGAAGGCAGGCAGGCGCCTCACCTGTACACCTTGCGCGCCCCGAACAGGAAGGCGTCGTTGTCATCGGTCACCACGCCATCCACCAGACCGTTCACATCCAGCCACGCGCACTGTGCCTCCGCCTCCTGTGGGGCAATGATGTAGGGCAGCCCAAACATCTGCAGGGCAGGGGAGGGGGCAGACGACGAGTGCGGGGCAGGTGTCACAGAAGCGGTGTGCACAGAGGGTTCAGGGCATGAGGCAGGGATAGGGTAGGGGGGTGGCTATGTGGTGTGGCGAAGCAGCAGGGTGGGTGGAGGTGGGGGTGTGGAGGGTCACGCGCACATCTGCAGCGCATGCCGTCGGCACCTCCATGCCTTCACACGCATGCCGCACTTGCTCCTCTCCCTCGTTCACCACTGCCCCACCGCCTCTACCCCCGCTCACCCACCACCAGCATCTCCATGCAGTCCCGGCACAGGCCAGCCTTGGCCCCTTCGCATGCCCCTGCCATCGCTTACCCAGCACCCCCACCCCCACCCACCGTCAGCAGCTCCATGCAGTCGCGATACATGTCGGCCGTTGGCTCCTCCACGTGCCCCCGCCCCGCGCGCTGCGCCCCCCGCAGCCGCTGCTCCTCCTCCTGCAGCGCGTCCAGCTGGGACTCGAAATCCAGCGGAGGCCCCTCCTCATACCCCCAATCGTCCTGCTGCGCCTGCTGCTGTGCCTGCTGTGCTTGCTGCTGTGCTTGATGCGGTGGCTGCCATGCCTGCTGCTGCGCCTGGGGCGGAGATGCCACGTCCTCCCAGGCCCCCTCTTCATCATGCAGGGCAGCCAGCTGCTCCAGCTCAGCAGCAGAGAAGCCGCCCAGAGGGGCCACACCTGGCCCCGCCTCCTCTGCTGTCCTCCCCGCTGCTGCTGCTGCTGCTGCTGCTGCTGCTGCTGCTGCACTGGGCTCGGGTTTCCCTGCCGTCGCTGTGGGCAGCACTGTTTGCAGGGTGCTGACCACTTGCATCGGGGCCTGGGTACCCAGCATCGGCTCCTCCTTCGGCTCCTCCTCTGCTGCCTGCTGCTGCTCTTCCAACACTGCTTGCCGCTGCTGCTGCTCACTGGCTGCTAAGCCGCTGAACCGCACACGCTTGCCTGCGCCAGTGTCTGCTGCTGCTGCCGCTGGCGCCAGGCGCACCGCAGGCCGTGGCGCTGCCGCATGCGCCAGCCTGCCTTCCTGTGCAGGCCTGCTGGCCACAGGTTGGGCAGCCTGTGGCAGACCACCCGTCAGCTGACCTCCTGAATGCTGCTGCTGCTGCTGCTGCTCCTCCTCCGCCGCCTCTCTCCGCTCTGCTGCAGCTGGGGGGCTCAGCCCCGCCCCCTGCTGCGTCTCTGTGGCTGCCATGTCAGCATCCTCCCACTCCAGCTCAGCACCTGCCATGTCAGCGTCTGCCGCCGCTGGCGCTGCCCCCTCCGCATCCTCCCACTGAATGCCCTCCTCCTGCTCTGCTGCCGCTGCCGCAGTCACAGCCGCCTGCGCACCCGAATTGCTGGCCTCATGCTGGCCTTGAGAAGGTGCCATGCCCTGCTGCTGCTGCTGCTGCTGCTGTGCGGCAGGTGCCTGAGCCACCGCTGGAGCATCGGCGTCGCTGCCGCCGCCGCCACTGCCGCCACCAAGCCACTCCTCCAGCCGCTGCGCCGACTGGCGGTTGATGCTGGACAGCAGCTGCTGGCTGCCTTGCTGCTGCCGTGGCATGTCGCCGTTGCCCACGCCAGCCTCTGCCGCTGCTTCTGCAGGCCCTGCATCCTCCCACAGCATCTCTGCCTCACTGCCGCTCCAGCTGTCCCCGCCCGCTTTAACCGACCTGGTGCCTGCCTCCGCCTCAGCAGCACCAGTGGTGAGATCCACCACCTCTGCTGCTGCTCTGCCCTGCCCCTCTTCGGCAGGCTGGCCCACCCACCGCGGCCCCCTCAGCCGCTGCAGCCGCTCCAGCATGTGGGCAGCCGCCGCCGCCAGCGACGGCTCAGCCACAGGGCTGCCCTCCGGGCTGCCGGCGCCCGCTCCAGCTCCACCGCTGCTGCCGCCCCTGGCAATGGGCCTGCCACCTGCGCCTGCCTCGGCCTGCAACGTTGACACCTCTGCCAAGCTCAGCCGTATGGCCTCCTGAAGCTCCGCATCCTCCGCCTCTTCCTCGGGAGCCGGCTTCAGAGGGGTGCGCCCCGGCGAGGTGCGGCCTGCGCCCGTGGGGGTGCACAAGGAGGGGGAGGGAGGGAGGGTGCCGTGAATGGAGGCCTACAGTGTGGTGGAAACAGCGGCCCAGCTGGAGCGCTGTAAAGTGGGAGACGAGCTCGGCTGAGGGCACATGCCTCCCCGGGGCCTGCCTCTCCAGCTGCCCTCCCAAGCTGCCCTCCCAGGGCCTGCCCTCCCCAGCTGCGCACGCATGGAGGAACGGAGCCCAGCAGCAGCAGCAGCACACGCCGGCTGTGCAGCGGCGCCGTCACAGACCCGCACATCCGCCCGCCCGCCTGCCCGCCCACCCACCTGTCAGGACCCGCTTGCGCGCACCGACTGCGATCTCGGCGGCGGTGCCGCCGGCCACATTAACATCAGCACCGCCGCCAGCGCCCGCCCCTTTGATGTCAGCCTCCACCACCACCACCTCCTCCACCACCTCCTCATCCTGAACCTCCACTGCCTCCGCCTCTGCCTCCGCCTCCGCCTCGCCCCACGCCGCCAGCTTGCGCCCCATCTGGAAGCCGTGGCTGAGGCTCCAGTACCGCTGCCGCGCCGCCGCACGCTCCCGCCAGTGCTGCGCCTCCTGCTCGCTGATGCCGGCGGGGGTGGGCCCCGGCTCCACGTCTTCCCAGCCCATGTCTGCAGGCAGGGAGGGACGTGGCCAGGGCAAGGCAGGGGATTACTGGCAGGGTGCAAAGAATCGCCGGTAGAGTGTGGCCCGGCGCCTGTTGGAGTTGCGCGGCATTGCAGGGCGCACCCGCAGTCGGTCACAAGCACGACCTGTCAGCATTAAACAGCTCACCAGAAGCAGCTTTGCAAGGGCAGCAGCAGCAGCAGCAGCAGCAGCAGCAGCAGCAGCAGCAGCAGCGGCAGCAGCAGCGGCAGCATAATAGTGCCTTCCCGTAGTGCCACCTGGGCTGCGCTGTCTTAGCTCACCTCCGTCGCTGCTGCCCTCTTCCATCTCCACATCGAAGCAGATGTCCAACACGTCGCCCGCTCCAACCGCCGCCGCCCCTGCCGCCGCCGGCGCGGCGCCTGCCGCTGACGCTGGCGTGCCAGGCCTCTGGCCAGCAGCAGCGGCAGCAGGCGTGACGCCAGCAGCCGCGCCACCCGCTCCCGATGCCTGCTGCCGCACTGCCTGCAGCTGGCCCTGCTGCTGCTGTTTCTGCGCTGCCTGCGCCTCCACGCCCGCCTGCTGCGCCTGCTGTGCCTCCTCGGCTCCCTCCTCCGCATCCTTGTGCAGCACATATTCGCGCCCCAACTCCCCGGCAATGCGCCGTGCATTGGAGCCGCCCGCTGCGGACACGTTCATTGCATCCTTTACCTCCCCCACCTGCCGCCTGCAGCATGTGCAAGGGGCTGCGCATGGATGCAGGGGCGCGGTTCCGGGGTGGTACAGCAGGGCCAGAAAGGCAGCTGCCGGCACTGCCAGGACCTGCCTCCCTTCCTTTCCTTTGCCCCTCGCCATCTTCATCCTCCACCCTCCCTCCCCACGTCCTGCTACATAACACAAAGGAGACTGTAGCCGCCAAGAAATGCTGCAACTGGTGCTGTGAGCGGGGCCTCCCCCCACCCCCGGCCTCCCCCCCGTCCACCTGCCCCACCCGCCCCCTCCCTCTCACACCCCCTCTCGCACCTGAAGCGTGTGGCCGCCAGGTACTGCTGCATCTGGAACTGGGAGAAGGCGGCGGGGGCCGCCCTGCGCGCCTCAAACTGCTGCCGGTTGGCCGCCTGCTGGCGCTCGCGCAGGCGCAGCATGAGGTCCAGCTGGAGGGAGGGGGGCAGCGTGGACATGACGGCGGGGTCCAGGCGGCCGTCCTGAACAGACAGGGGGCGGGGGGGCCAGGGGGCAGCAAACGCAGCAGAATTTGGGAGGGAGATACAAAGTGTTGCGTGGGGGAGGTGGGCAGGCGCAGCACCAGGCCCAGCCAGATGGGAGGAGGCAGGCTCCAGCCGGCCGTCGAGGCAGCCAGCCAGGGGCAGGGGCGTTCTCGCCCCGCTCCTGCCCGCCCATCCCTCCATACTCACAAATCTGACCTCCCACCTGCTTCCAACCGCTATTGCTGAATTAAAATCACACAGTGGAGCTCACCTCTGGTATCACAATCTCCAGTTCGTCCCCGTCCTCGTCATCCTCCCCGCTGCTGCCCTCGCCGCCGCCCCCCGCCTGCCGCGCCGCACGCTCCAGCTGCCGCTGCTCGGTGAGCGAAGCAAACACAGAGGGCAGCGCACCGCCCGCTCGGCCCTCCTGTGCTGCTGCTGCAGCGGCCACCGCTGCCACCGCTGCGGCCTCGTCGCCACCCTCCCATTCAACCGCGCTCAGCTGGGCTGCCAGCATCTCGTCTGCTGCGGTGCTGCCGCCTGACCTTGCTGCCGCCGCTGCTGCCGCCGCTGCCGCTCCACTGGCGCTAGGTCCTGCGCCGCTGGTCCCTGCCGCCTTGCTGGGGCCCTCGCCTGGTGGAACCCACAAAATGAGCTCTTCTGCCTCCACCTCAACATCTTCCTGCGGCAGCTCCACAACCGGCTCCCTCCCCTGGCGACTGCCCGCAGTGCGCTCGTCCGCAGCGGCAGTGGCGGCAGCAGCTGCGGCAGCAGCAGGCACTGCAGCCGGCACTGCACCGCCGCAATGTTGCTGCTGCTGCTGCTCCTCCTCCTCCTGCTGCCCCTCCTCCTGCCCCAAGGACTCCTGGCCCACATCCTCCTGCTGCGCACCGGGGTGCCGGCCGCCTTCCCTCCCCCTGCCTCGGCCGCGACCCCGGCCCCTGCCGCCGCTCCGCCCTCCTTGGCCCGCCGCGGCTTGCCTCAGCTGCGCCGTGGACACGTTGCTGAGGGCGTGCTGCTGCAGGCGGTTGAGCAGCAGCTTCTCGGCTATCTTGCCCAGCTTGGCGCTCTGCTGCTCACGCCGCCTGCGGGCAGAGGGGGCGGCCCGTGAGCAACGTGTCGGTGCCCACCCGCAGCGGCCCATGAGCAACATGGGGATGACCACGCAATCAATAGGACGGTACACAGCAGCAGCAGCAGCAGCAGCACATGAACACGCCAACATATCGGTATGCCGGTGCCCAGGCACAGCAGCGGCACATGGCCGTCAGCACTGAGCCCCCGCGGCCCACCTGCGGCGCGCCGCTGTGGTCTGCTTCTTGAGGGCGGGCGTAGAGCCGTCAAACACAAACACGGGCCGGATGCGGTGGAACAGCAGCCTGCAGGGGGGCACGGTGCGCAGCAAGGATGAGTGGGATCCAGCGGAAGCAGCACATGGCAGCAGGCACATGCGAGGCCTCAGAGGTGAGACATACTGTGTGCACCAATTGTGCCGGGCTGGCATATCCCAACCGTTCCTCCCTTCTGTGCCGCGATCCCCTCGAGCGGCTGGGGCGGCAGCGACAGGCAGCAGCAGGCAGCGGTGTGGCCCCGCCTGGGCTTGCCTGCAGATGCGGCGGAAGAAGCCCAGCACGTGGGCGTTGTGTATCATCTCTCCCCGGTCGTCCCGCATGGCCCGGATGAACTGGAACAGCCAGATGGAGGCATCTGCGGGCAGGCAGGAAGGGTGGATCACGTCCCGGTGGAGGAGGGCGCTAGCGGGCGGCACAGCGGTGGCGCCAGCGGCGGCGCAATCTTGTTGGGATACCTGACAGCCCTGCAGGGGCTGGGGCTCCGCTCATATGTGCTGCTGCAATAATGGCTGTTCCACTTACCGACGGCCAGCCTCTTGTTCTGCAGAGCCTCAATGCTGATCCGCCGGCCCACCGGCTCCAGCAGCGTCCACAGCCCCGTGACTCCCATACTCCTACTCCTACTCCTCCGCTAGTGTCGCGCGAATCTGCTATTTGCGGAGCTGCCGCATCTGCAAGCCACAGGAGATGAGCACGTGGAAGTTGCAGAACAGAGACAGCAGGACCAGCGAGCGGCTGCCAGGGGAGGGGCGGTGGCGGCGCCTGCGGCGCCGGTGGCAGGGCCCTACCTGCACCGCTAGTTCAGCTGCGGCCGCCTTGGTTGCCAGGCGAGGCTGTACCTTCAACTGCCAGTCCACGACGGCGCAGCCTTTTGCCGCAGCGAGAGTGATGCCGATTGGACCTCGCGCTTCCGAAAAAACACTCGCGCTTGAGGGCCCGCAGGCTCCCCCGGGAGCTTGCGACTGTAGCAATGCAAAACGACGTAGAGCGGCATGGGCCAGCCTGTGGAAGTACTCCATTCTTGGGCCGCCGCTGGCCATGGCGCCACCGCCACCACAGACGGGCCAGCAGTGTTGCCTTCCTCCGTAAGGGCAGGCCTTGCGACCTTACTTGGACGTCGCTTCGGGTATCTGGTGGTAAGGGAAGTCGCAAGGCTCCTCTCATATGGTCGCAGGCAAGTTGGTGGCCCTCCTGTGTCTCGGGTGCAGTGACGTTACGGGTCTGGAGCCCAGTGCTGCACCCAGATGCACTGCGGAATACATAAGTTTAATTGTCGTGTCTATAAATTGCCAATTCCTGTTGACATTATATTATATCTGTCCGCCAGCTAGAGGAAACCCCACTCTGAGAGTCAAGTTGTGAGGGCAGCAGCAGGGTGGGGGTGGTTGACTGGCCGAGTGCCTCAGTGGTTGCGGCACCATCCACCGTTGGCATGCCCACAGGACTGTAGCACCTTGCTATGTCAAGCTCTCGGCATGCTCATGCGCAGGTAAGATGTGCATGCAAACCGCCAAGCGCACATTCTTGGACCCTGCCAGTTTCAGCCGGGCAGCGGCGGCAGCGCGCGCCTCCGCCGCCAGCTAGGACTGGCCAGAATCTGGGAAGGGCGCCCGGAGCGAGGCGCCGCATGAACTGCTCAGCCTGCTTTCAACATTTACAACCCTATGGGTGCGCAAGTTGCAGCCCCGCGCGTCCTGGTCCTGGCCCTTCTGGGGTTGGCCGGCTCCGCGCCTTGGGCCGCCGCCCAGGTGTCCTCGGAAGGTGACCAGTTTGCTACCTCTACCGAGAACATGAGAGCGACGCGGGTGCAGCCCCCCGCGAGCGCTTGCACTGGGCCCCCAGCAGACGGTGCCGCCGCCTCCTGCCAGCGGCCCCGCCTTCACCCCAGCTCCTCACCCTTGCCTCTCGCCCGCTGAGCCCAGCTGCAGAATGCCAGGCATCCTTTGAGGGCGCGACCGCTGCCGGCAACTGCTCCACCACATCATGCCCACCATCTTGCAAAGATAGCTTTCTGACGGTGAGGGCAGGCAGTCGAGGGCAGGCAGTTGAGGAGCGGTGGGTGGGATACCCGGCATTGCTCCCTGACAAGGAGCCTCGTGTGTCCTCAAGAACACGTCTCATGTGCCTGATGCCTCATCCTGACCCATACCATGACCGCTGCGGCGCAGGTGTCGCTGGACTGCTACAAGGGCTTGGGTGGCTCTGTGCTGACGGGGCAAGGCAACATCTCAGACCCAAGCATGGCGTGAGTGGGCGGCAGTTGCGGTGATGGCGGCCGGCAGGCCCGTGGGGGCCTGTCCCATGGCCTGATGCGCTCTGATCCTTACCTCACTGTGTGGTATCGCCTGCTGTGCGCTATCCCTTGATCCTTGTAGCTAGCTCTACATGTTGCAGCCGCTTTGCAGTGGCAGTGCTGGGTTCCATCCCTGGCGTGACTCTTGCCCCGCCCTCATCAACCCACCGGCAACTACTAACTGCATGCACGCTTACAAACACACATCCCTTCACACTTGCTCCGTCCCATGAGTGCAGTACAGAAAAGCTGGCAGTGTGCGGGCTTAGCCTGCTGCTCAGCATCAACGACACGGGGTGAGGAGCCGCAGGCATGCAAAGCGGAAGCAAGCCTGCACGCAACCCCACGCGCCCGCTGGCTTGCCTGCCCCTCTGCCGTAGCTTTATTCCCCAGAATGCCAGGCCATCTCACACATGCCAGCCCGCGTTTGCACTTAATAACACCGCGGCTGCGCCTGCCGCCCTCCTTGCACCCAACCTGCAGCCTCAGTTTCGACACTGGCGCCAGCGTCGACACGATAGTCAAGTACTTGGTCGGCATCTGTGTGGGTTCCATCGCCATGAGGTGAGGGGCATCCTGCGAGCACAGGGCAGGCCAGGCCTTGGCCGAGCAGAGCGGTGCAGAGCGGGGCGGAGCAGAGCGGAGCGGAGCGAGCGGAGCAGAGCACAGCGGAGCACAGCAATGTCCCAGGGGCTTGGAGCGCGTGCCCTGGCCGTGCTTGCCGAGCAGCGCTGTCGGAGCCCTGAGCAGCCCGCCCGCCAGCGCTGCCCCCACCCACCCCTGGCCCTGCTGTGCCCGCTGCGCCGCCCCCTCCCGCCCTGCAGTGTTCTGTTCATCATCCTCATGGCCTTCCCAGTGCTCCTCTCCAAATCCGTTGATGCCCCCGCCCTGCTCGTGCGCAAGGGCAGGACAGCCGTGGCCAAGGGCAGGCGGGCAGCGGTGGAGAAGGGCAGGGAAGCTTACGCGGGGGGGCGGTCGGCCGTCGCCAAGGGCGGAAGGATGGCGGTGGAGAAGGGCAGGGAAGCGTATGAGGAGGGGAAGAAGGTGGTGGCAGAGGGCGTGGCGGCGGGTGAGAAAGAGTGGGGCACGCTGGTGGGCACGCTGGGAGGTGCCTCCAGCAGGCAGCCTGCACTGGAGGCAGCAGGCACAGCAGGGGCTGCCGCCACGGCGCTGCCTGCAGTGGCGCTGGACGCGGCGGCAGAGGGCAGGACGGCGCCGTCAGCAGCGGCGGAGCCTGGCGCCAGCGAGGGAGGCGTGCAGGCACCTGCCACTCCTGCCATCACGCCAGATTCGCTAACAGAGGCCGGGCGGCCGTCGGGGGCAGGGCAGCCAAAGCTAGCGCAGCATGCTAGCCAGGAGGGGTCTCTCTTGGCAGATGTGGATGCCGAGGCAGGAGCACCTAGTAAGCACGCTCTTCATCTTGTGGAGGCCAGTGCCAGCGGGCGGCTGCGCACGGCATTCGTCACGTGGGCCATCCTGGCGGCCACGCTGTACTGTGCTGCGCTGGCTCTGCTGATCGTGGGCTCGGTGAGTGGGCGTGCATGCCACACTGGCGCCAGATGGGCGGCGCAGTGGCAGGTGCCTTGGGTGAATGACGGCTGGCGCCTGTGCGCCAGAGCGGGTGCAGGGCAGGTGCGGGTGCAAGCTGCTGCGCACGGGCCCCCACATGCGGCATTCGTGCTCGCCCGCTCATAGCTCTCAGATCTGTCCAGTCATTTGGTAGTAGAATCCAGGCCCTCCTCCTCCCCTTGTCCTGCCATGCTGTGCCTGCTGCGCAGATCAAGTTTGTGAACGACACGGTGCTGAGCTGGCTGGCGGTGAGGCGACTGTTGCTGCAGCGCTGCTGGGAGGGTTTTGCACCGAGCAGCGCTCAGCCTTGCTTGGGCTTGGGCTGCACTTCAGCCACAGTGGGTGTCCCAGCACCCCTGCTGCGCGTGTGCAGAGGGCCACCTGGGTTTGTGGACGCCTCATGATGCTGTCCATGGCCTGCCGTGCCTTGCACCTGTTGAGTCATCCACATCAATCCGTCATCCACCACCGCAACTCATCTCCCTCCACCGTGCGCGCACCACTGCCCTGCCATTGCAGCGCGAAGGCAACTCCACGGGCGCCCTGGTGGCCATACAGTGGCTCATCATCGGAGCAGTGATCCTGACAGGCGTGTGTGACCTGGTGGCCGGCTACATCGTGCTGGCAGCAAACGTGGAATCGTTTGGGTGCGGGCGCTGGAGGTGAGGCGGTACAAGGGTAGTGACTGCCAGAGGCCAGAGAGGAGTGAGTACTTTGCGCTGGGCGCGTCCACGGCTGGGGACATACAAGCTATGCAAGCCCCTTTGCTCTGCCTCAGCCCTGCCCACCTTCCCCTGCCCCTCCCCGCCCTGCCCGGGTCTCCATGGGTCGAACAACAACCGCCTGCACAGCGGGGTGGTTGACCCCCCGTGCTGTTCCGCCTGCTGTGCCCTGCAGGGTGCGCAACCACTTGTACAGCTGGGTGAACCGGCACGGCTACAAGGTTCACGTCTGGGTGGCTGGCTTCGTCATCCTCGTCATCTCAGTGGTGAGCTCAACAACAGGCAGACCCGCCCCTCCTTGGTGCAAGGCCGGTTGCCATGCCTTCCGCCTTGCCGCGGCAACAGTAGGGGGTGCTGCCATGGGAGCGCTGTGTGCGCCGTGTTCCGGCAATCCTCTCGCTCACTCCTGAGTGTGTGTGCTCACCAGAGCTCTGCCCCCTGCATTGTTCCCCCCCATTGCAGTCGTGCATCCTGTTTGGGCTTGGTATACTGGTGGTCACGTGAGGCCTGCTGCTGCGCCTGCTGTTGCTGCCGCTGCCGCTCCTTGTAACCCGTGCAGGAACCGCGTGCGCATGTCTTAGCAAAAGCACATGCTCTTTGCTGCCCCTCGTGTGCCTACCCGCACAGTTCATGGCCAGCGGGCATTCGCGCCGGTCCATGCCCCGCCGACTGCCCACGTCCTTGCGCCTCGCTCCGCCCCATCCCTTTGACCCTGCAGCGTCCAGCTGACCGTGCAGCTGGCCTGCTCCGAAGTGAGCAACATCGAGGTCAGGGGCACTTCAATCGCCGACCTCTGCATCAACGTGCCCACCCTCGGTGAGCTCGCCTGCCTGCTTACCTGCCAGCCTGCCTGCCTACCACCCCGCAGCGCTGGCTAGCGCCCGAGACCCAGCGGCTGCCCGCCCAGCCAGGGGCAGCGCTGCCTGCCGACATGGCAGGGCTTCTGGCCCCTTGCCCGATGGTTGCATCAGCATTGCCCTGGCTCTCACTCCTACCTCTGCACCCGCCTCGCCCCACAGACAACCCCATATGCGGCTACGGAGTGCTCGAGGCCTGCAGCGAGGTGCGCCCTGCTCTGAGTGAAGCTGCCGCCGAGCGGGGGTGCCTGCCTGGCAGCAGCGGGTTGAGAGGGGAGTGCTGCCTGCGGGCCTGCGGACCTGCCTGCATGAGCGTGGCACCCATGGAGCAGCAGACCGCTGCCATCTGCCTCCCCTGCTCCGGCACAACGGCGCTCATTCATCCCCATTTCCTTAACACTCCCGACTTGCATGGGGTCACCACCCTGGTGCTGGGTGCTGCCCGAGGTCTTGCTGTTGTGGAACCCTCTCTCTGACGCCTCCCCCCTCCACCCCATCCCCATCTCTTCACCCCCTTGCAGCTGACTTCGATGGAGGTCATCACTTTGGTGCTGGGCGCCGCCCTGCTGCTGTGGAGCCACGTCATCTGGCTCGTCCTGCTGCTCCTCTCCATGTGGCGCTTCCAGCAGTTCCAGGTGGTCACCAGCGACGTGGAGGGAGACGGTGGGACCGCGGCAGAGGCGGAAGGGCGGGCGGCCTCGGAGCGCATGGGCGCACCCGTGGACAGCGGCGGCGGCGGCAAGGCAGAGGCAATGGGGGTGGCGGCGGGGGGAGCGGGGCGCGCGCGCATGGGGTGGCTGCGCCTCCGGGGGTGGGGGCGCCCGAGCAGCGCTGGGGGAGCTGCGGCGTGAGCTGCCACTGAGTGCCTCCCCGCCTATACCTGTGGGCCAGTTTTCACATGTCCTACCCTGTTTCCACATGTCCTACCCAGTGCCACATCATGCTGCATGCTTATTGCCCTGCACAAGTGTCTACAGCTGTGCTGGTGGGCAGCGTGCTGCCTTCCCCCCAGCGCCTGCCTGTGGCCTGCGTTCCATTGTTGATGCAACTTTTAAACGGTGTTTTGCTTCCATCTGGTCGTGCATGCAACTGCTGCAATGTATGGCCCGCATTGTACACCACATGTGGCACACTGCTAGACTCAACATCCAGCTCGTGGCTTTGTAGAGAACCACAACACACACACAGGTGAAGCAGTGAGATGGGAGCAGCATGCCTGGGGAAGGGGGGTCGAGTGACGTATGCATTGGAGGTGACGTGTGCATGGAGGTGACGAAGTGATGTGTGCATAGGAGGTGACGTGTAGGAGGTGACGTGTGGGTGGGTGGGTGCCGCATGGGATGCACACCTGAAAGCTCTGCGGGCTGCTGGTGGCTGTCGGCGTACACTGGCAATGCTGGGCTGCCAGTGCTGCGTGGCGTCTTGAGCGACAGCAGTGATTGTGCCCAAGCACAAACCCCTGCCGCGTGCTCAGTGCTACAGATTGGATTGTCTTGCTGCTGCTGCTGCTGCTGCTGCTGCTGCTCCTGCTGCTGGCAGAGAGGCAAGCCTTGGCCGGTTTGCACGCGCCTGCAGCAACAAGCAGCGCTGGCTCTCCGTTGACTCGGGCCTCAATTGTTGGCGGCCATGAAACTGAGGCCCGGCAATCGGGTGGGCAGGCAGGCGGGGAAAGCAAAGCAAAGCAGGGTGAGTGGGTGCAGCCGTGGGGCAGCGTACAGGCTGGCAGGCAGCGCCAGCGCACCGCTTGCCCCACTTTCAAGAGCAGACCGAGGGCGCAGGCTGCCTGCCTGTCATCAAGCCTGCCTTGCTGGCTGCCAAGCAAGGCAGCCCACCTGTCTGCCACCCAGCCAGGCCCCCAGCCACCACCCCCAGCCACCACCAAGGCAGCCCCCAATCCAACCCAGGCCCCCCTTACCGGCGCATCTGGCGGTTGTCCCTGGTCAGCAGCACCGCGGCCGCCACCTGCACGGTCCCAGGGGGGCGTGAGCAAAGCACAGCAGGGGTGAGCAGCGCCCGCGCCCTCAGCCCGCCCACCCAGGCCCATGCACGCCTGCCACTGCGCCTGCACTGCCCCGCCCCACAATGGCTCCCACCCAGAGTGGCAGCCCTGATGCTTGGGGGGCAGCAGTGCAGGCCACCAGCCCCGCCGCCCCTCCCTCCTTGTTTCCATGGCAAAAACAGAGCGAACCAGGAGCGGTACCTTTCTGCCGGTGTTGTCCTTCTGTGGCTGTGCGGCCGGCGCAGGCGCGGGCGCTGCAAGGAGCGAGGCGAGGGTGGCTGGTGTGATCAGTTGGGGCGTAGATGGTCACGGCCGTGCCGTGGGGTGCGTGCGCCAGGCCAGGGGTGGTGCCCTGCTGACTTGCTCTTTCGAGGCCTTCAGGCCTGCCAAGGGGTGATGCACCAGCCCTGCCAAGCAGAGCGTTGGTCGCCGTGCAGGTCCCCGGCATCATCCTGCAGCTCACCTGGGTAGTAGTTGGGCGGCGGGGCGCCGTACCCGGGCGGGGGGTAGCCGGGCGCTGGCGCCGGGGGGTAAGCCCCAGGGGGCGGGTAGCCGGTGGGGGGCGGGGCCGGGGCGGGCTCGCGCGCGTGCTCCGCTGCGACCGG
>JAPTJF010000308.1:0-77198 GCA_029339195.1 Micractinium sp. NFX-FRZ
TCCCCCTGCTCTGTCCCATGAGACCGCTGCTGGCTCCCCGTGGACTTGAAATGTAATTGATTGATTGATTGATTGATGCTGTGCCACCGCATGCTGTGCGCTGCCCCACACACAACCCTCACCCACCATCCGCCACCCGCTACCGCCCCTTCCTCCCCGCCTGCCAGGTGCTGTACCCGCTGACCATGGCCCAGGTGATGGCCCCACGCTACAAGGCGGGCAGCGGGCGGGACGAGCTGGACGCTGAGCTGGCGCAGCTCATGGAGGTCGTCAGGCTCAAGTGAGCTTCATGGGAGGTGGTCAGGCTCAAGTGAGCTTCATGGGAGGTGTGGGATGGCTCCTCGTGCCGCTGCTGCCTCTGTGCCCCGGCCCACTTCCCCTTGCTGCTGCTGCCACCTCCAGGCACCCACCCTCCCATGCACCCCTCTGCCCCCTGGCCAGGTACCTGGTGGAGCGCGAGGGCGGGTGGGACACGCGCAAGGAATGGGGCGAGGTGCTGTCCCTGGGCGAGCAGCAGCGCATGGGCATGGCCCGCCTCTTCTTCCACCGCCCGCGCTATGGGGTGCTGGACGAGTGCACGAACGCGACGTCGGGTGAGGGGTGAAGCAGGGAGGTGTGTATGCCTGTATTGGGGTGCCCGTGTACCGATTGTTGTGGGTCAGCATGGTGGCGTTGGTGCCCGCCCGCTGCCTGCCTCTCCCACTGCCTGCCTCCCCGCCTGCCTGCCTGTGCATCACCCAGCACCACCTCCAACCTCCTGCACCCGCACTGAGCGACTTGACCCCCTGCCTCCCCACTTCTGCCCCGCCCCCTGTCAGTGGACATTGAGGAGGCTCTGTACAAGCACGCCGCCGGCCTGGGCATCACGCTGGTCACCATCACACAGGTGGGTGTGGGGGAGGGCGTGCCGGAAGGGCCCAGGGAAGTCCTGCAGGAGGACTTCAACAGGAGGGGACCCATGAGCTTGGGGTAGAGACGGATGGTTGGGAGGGTCGGGGGGCGTGCGCAGTGTGTGTTGCCCGCCTGCCTCCTCCGCTCCGCTGCCAAGCCGCTCTCTTCGGGCCCCTGCCTCGCATCCCGTCCTGCCCTCCCCTGACCTCTTCTCCCCGCCCCCCTCGTCCACCCCCGGCAGCGCACTGCGCTGGTCAAGTACCACGAGCACGAGCTGCGGCTGGTGGGGGAGGGAGAAGGGGAGTGGGATCTGCGGGAGATCCATGCATCGCGCCAGGCTGGCGGCACAAGCACGGGCGGCGCAACCAAGGCGGCGGCACCGCAGGTCCAGGAGCTGGCCTGACACTGAGCCGCCCCTCCAATCCGTGTTTCTTCCCCCTTTGTTTTGTTTCTGTGTTCTTGTTTCATTCCATTCCATTCATCACACCTGATCCCGCCCCCGCTGCCTCTGTCAATTGTGCTGCGGGCCCTCCTTTCAGGCACACACCCCACCCTGCATTGCATCGCCCAGCCTGCGCCCAGCCTCACTCTCTGTCCTTCCACAGGTCCCCTTTTCTGCGCAGGAACCTTCCCTGCCTTGTCCCTGCAGGACTGCCCTGCCTTGCCTGATCCCCGCCATGTGGCCTGCGCCCTGCTCTCTCCCGCCCTTGGGTCGTCCGGGTCAGTTGCATGCTGCCGAAGCTAGATGTAAGCAGCGCAGCGCAGTCAAGGCAGTACATCGAAGAGAAAGGAAGGGATACGGTGCTGTGATGCGGTTGTGAAAAGTGAGCTCGGTGCGCGCGCGGAGAAGCAAGCAGAGCCGGGGGGGTGGGACAAGCATGCAGAGAGGAAGGAGTGAGCACGAGGGGGTTTGGCAAAGACGAGGAAGGGCTGGGTACTGGGGACAGACGGGTGTGTGGTGTGGTGTGGAGTGGGGTAGGGGGGTGGGGCCGAGCGCCGCCATCCGAAGGCCGCAACACGTGGGCTTGGCTGACGTGGCCCCACTGCTATGCTAGCTTGCCTGTCCGCTCGGCGACCAAATGTGCAGGCACGACGTGCCTGGGCATGGCGCGATGCGCGGCGTCATGCAGCGGCGCCGTTGGCTGCCTCCCCCTCCTCCTTGTCGTGCGACATGATGAGGCTGCGGTGGGGGAGGGAGGACACAGGGGTAGAAAGTTGGGGAGGAGGTGTGAGGAGGGGGGGGGAGGGAGGAAAGAGGGGCAGGCTGGCCATGCATGCCGGCAAATGCCGGGCGAAGAGAGGGCACACGGCAGGAGCAGGCAGCGCGCCCTGCAGATGGCCGCGGCTGCAAGTGTGCTGGGCTGTGCCGGCAGCCCGCCTGAGCATCACCCGGCCTGCAGCCTCTCGCTGCCCTCTCCCCTGCCCCCTGCTGCCCCCGCTCCTCCCCCGCCCCCCCGCACCTGTGCAGGATGAAGCCCATCTGCTGCGTCTCGTCCGCCTTGCCCCCCTTGCCGGTGGTGATGCCGTCCAGCACCGCGCTGTCCATGCGCAGCTTGCGCTGGCTCAGGTTGTAGATGTTCTGGTCCACGCTGTTCTTGGTGATCAGGCGGTACACCTGCGCAGGAGGCATGGCAAGAACAAGAAGGTGGAGGGTAAGGAAGGGCAAGCGGCGCCGGGTAGACGGGCCGGGTGGCAGATGCCCTGGCCCACGCTGTTCCTGGTGACGAGGCGGTGAGGCCGCTGGCACGACAGATCAGCACCTCTGACTGGGCCGACCGAGGCTTGGGGTGTCGGCAGAGAACAGAACAGCACCACAAAGCAGCAGCCGGGTGTACACAGCTCGAGAGCAAAGCCTGCGCCCCGCCCACCTTGACGGGTCGCGTCTGCCCCAGGCGGTGGCAGCGGTCCTCCGCCTGCCTGTCAATCTGGGGATTGAAGTCCACGTCTGCACAGCGGATGGGGTGGGGTGAGGGAGGGTGCTGGAGGGTGAGCTTGGCGTAGCTACAGATGAAGGCAGGGGGATGCAGGCAGCCCTGTCCCTGCAACAGTCGCTGCCGCCGCTGCTCCGTATGCTGCCACTCTTGCCCCCGCCCCCCCCCCCCCCACCTCTCCTCCACTGCCCTGCCCACCTTCCGCGCACCCCCCCAGCCCCCCTACCCACCGTGCAGGATGACGGTGTCTGCGCCCGTCAGGTTGAGCCCCTGTCCCCCGGCGCGGGTGGACAGCAGGAAGGCAAACACGTCGTCGTTGTGGTTGAACCGATCCACCGTGGCCAGCCGCTCATCAACCGCTGCAGGGGGTCGACCAAAGGCAAAGTGCATAATTGAGCGGCAGTTTGGGGGGGTAGGCAGTGCATGGTGTGACTGAAGCGGTCGACCGAGGTCCACCTGCGCATCCACGGCTGCATCAGGCTAGATCAAGTGTGTATAGTCTGCTTATTAAACAATGTGTGTCGATAATAGGCAGCAGTGCCGGCGTAGTGCGCTGGGTCCTTGGCTCAATGTGTGCCGTGCCTTCCTGTTCACTCACAACCCAAAGCTTCTTTAAAGGACTCCCACCACACCAGGCTGCCCCGCCCACCTGTGGATCCGTCCAGGCGTACGTACGGGTACTGCATCACCTCCATCAGCCACTCCATGATGTCCAGCACAGCCGTCCACTGGCTGAAGATGAGAGGGCGGGAGCCCTTGGACTTGAGCTGCGGGCGGCACAGAGGGGGGAGGCGCAGGGGGGTGGGTGGGAGGGCAGGTGACAGCAGCCGCGGGAGCAGGCGGGTGGCGAGGCAGGCCGCCACCTGACAAACCTTGAGAAGTGGGTTGCTCCGGGAAGCGCTGCACACCCCTTGCATTACCCCCCACACGCTTTCTCACCTGCCTCCCCTCTCCCCCTGCCACCTGCCCCTCCCCCACTCCGCTCCACTCACGTCCTTGAGCAGGGCCTCCAGGAAGCGGAACTTGGCCGACGCCATCATGTGGCTCTGGTTGAGGCGCCAGTGCGCAAAGTCGGGGCCGGCGTTGTAGCAGAAGGCGTGCAGGCTGAAGTCGCTGTAGCTGGCCAGCTCCTCCCGCACACGCTTCTCCGTGGCAGCGCCGCCAAACAGAGACCTGTGTGAGGGGGGTGGAGGAAAGGCAGGTGAGGCCCAGCCGCAGCGCACTTGCAGTTGGGGGGCCAGGACGTGCAGCAAGTGCGGGGCACAGAGTGAGGGCAGCGCAGCATGCCGCTTTGCCTGCCTGCCTGGCTGCCCTGTCATGCCATCACTGCCGCGCACGCCTCCCCGTCGCTCCCAGCACACTGCACATATGGCGCATCCCCTTGCACCGGCCCCCACACCGTCGGCCCCACCTCTCTTGCACCAGCTGCCCTCATGCAGGCATCCATCCCCGGGACGCCCCTACCACCCCCTCACACCACCACACAAAAGCCCCCGCCCCCGCACACCCACCTCTCGTGCGCGATGCGCGCAATGGCGGCCACCTGGTCGTCCGTGTAGTTGCTCCTCACCAGCAGCGGGTGCTGCGCAATCTTGCGCAGGTGGGTGAACATGTGGGAGATCTTCTTGGCGCCCAGGGTGCGCAGGAACTTCTCCACACCCTTGTTGCTGCGGTCGGCGGCGGCGGCGGCCGCCTTGCCCGTGATCTGGGAGCGCATCTTGGCCACGCTGGCGCTATACAGCCCGCCCTGCTCCTCCGTCATCTCAATGAACTCTGCAAGGGGGTGGGGCGGGTCGGGGAGGCGGGAGGGGAGGATAAAGAGTGTCAGCATGTGCGAGCAAAGGGGTGAGGAGGGGGCCACAATCAGAGGGGGCGGTGCAAAGCCTGCACAGCGGCGCCGCAGCTTCTGGGCTGGCCTGGCGGTTGACAGGCGGCCACGCCGCTCATGGCTGCCGCTGCCGCGCTCAGCGACCTCCCCAGCACTGTACATCCCCTCACGCCCCACCCACCCACCCACCCGTGGCGTGGCTCTTGGTGGTCAGCTGCCCCGCCACCTCCTGCTTCAGCCGGCGCAGCACAAAGGGCCCCAGCAGCGACTTCATGCGCTCAGTCAGCTTGGCAATCTCGTCGTCGTCGCCCTGCAGGGGGGGACGGGGGTGAGGTGCTTGTGAGCGGGCGGGTGGGGTAGGTGGGCAGGTAGGTGGGTGAGGTGTGCATCGGTGGGCAGGTGAGGGTGCATATGCAGGGACAAAGGGGCCAGCGGGTGGGTGCCGCCAGCTGGTGGCCGCCACCAGCAGGCTCGAGTACAGGCAGGCAGGCGGGCGGCGGGGGCGTGATTCGTGCGTGCAGTGCGCAGGGCAGCAAAGCAGCGCAGCTTGCGAGCTCGCCTGCAGCATCTCCGCCAGGTCCTCAAACCCTTGCGCCGCAAACACAGAGGGCAGCAGGAAGTGGAGCAGGTTCTGCAGCTCGGCCAGGTCGTTCTGCAGGGGGGTGCCTGCAAAGGGGAGGGAGGCCAGCACGGGGGACAGCAGATTGCGGAAGGTGCAGGAGGCACGGAGGCCGGGAGGCGGGCGGCCCATCTTCTGGCTTGCAGCTTTTGCTGACTTCATCGGCCAGCCAGCCAGCCAGCCAGCCAGCCACAACGCTGCCTCGGCCACCATGCAGCATCTTCCTGCCTCACTGCCAAGCCTTCACGTACACATATCGCGCAAGCCCCACCTCTCTGCCCACCCACACCATCCCGTCACCCACCCGTCATCATGATGCGGCGGCGCGCGACATTGGAGACGCGGCGCAGGCGGGTGGTGCGGCTGGCGTTCCTGTTCTTCAGCGCGTGCGCCTGTACACAGGTGTGCGTGAGATCGAAGCAGGGTAGAGTTGGGGTGCATACATCAGAAGTTGGATTGGACAAGTCGAAATGCAGCTTCACATTGTACCCTGCCTGCCTGCCCATACATACTCTTAACCAAGTGCCCGCTCCCCTCCGCCCCCACCTCGTCCATGATCAAATGGCTCCACCGCCATTTCTCCAGGAACCCGCGGTCCAGGCGCTGCTCCGGGCTGCAGTGGGGTGCGGGGAAAGGGCAAGGTGGGCGGATAAAGGGGCGGATGCGTGTTTGTAAGTTTAACGATAGGGGAGGCGGGGCACCTGCTCCAGCAGCCCGGGCTACCGAGCTATTGCCATGCCAGCACCTTCCCAGCCCAACCCTGCACCACCCCTCCTTTCCTGCACGCGCACCCCCGCACCGCCTGCCACCCCCCATCTTCACACCCCCTCCCCCAGGCCCCACCTGTCCCGCTCAAACAGCGTGTAGCAGGTGAGCATGACGTTGAAGGGCGCCGGCTGCAGCTCGGCGTCAATGTCCCACTCGGGGGGCGCATCCTCCGGCTGCAGGTCCGCGTCGCTCCCCGCCTTCTCCTTGTCAATGTCAAACTCGTCGTCTGGTGAAGGCGGTGGGGAGGAGTGCAAGAGGGGGGAGTCAAGTGACATGAGCACAGTGCAGTGACTAGGACAGAGCAGCAGTAGTACACGAGCAGGGATCAAGTGAGGACCCTTGCCGATGGTGAGCTAGTCGCCTGACCAGGAAGTCAGGAGGCACGGTGGACCGTGGAGCGCTCCCGAGCGCTCAACCACCGCCCAGCAACCGCTCTTACCCTGCAACTCCCAATCTGCTTTATACCACACAGCCGTGCCATGCCCCTGCGCCTGCCACTCGCATCCCATACCCCATCCCGTGCCTCCCAGCCCGCCCAACCAACCGCCTCACCCGACTCGTGCAGCTGTCCCGCTCCGTATGGGTCGTCGTCAAAATCGTCGGCCTCTGCCGCCGCCGCCGCCTCTGCCAGCTTGTGGCTCTGCGCCAGCTCAGCCAGCAGGTCGGGGTCGCCCAGGTCTGACAGGTCGTCGTTCACCTTCTCACCCTTGATCATCTTCTCGCTGCACACACATGGAGGGGGGGACAGAGTGAGTTTGCATGGTTGATTGCGGGGCAAGTTTGGGTTCGGCCGGGTGGAGGCGGCTCGTCAATCACCTCCTCCCCTGGCATCATCGTCTCGCTGCACATGGGGCCAAAACAGCTGGGCTGAAACACGTTTGCAAGGGGGGTGCGTTAGGGCTGCCAGGTTGTGCCGGTCGGCGTTCCAGTCGCTCCCCATCGTTGGGCGGCATCCCAGAGCAGGCAGGTGGGTGAGGGTGGGGGCAGGGTGCGGCGGGCGAGGGTTGTGCCCAGCCCTGCATGAGCGCCCCTTGCTCCGGCTAACCACTGCCTCCTGCCCAGCCCGCGGGGGTCCGCCCGCTGGCCCTGCAACTTGCGCCCCCACCCTGACCCTGCTTCCCTGCCACCCTTCTGCCCCCTGCCAGCTTCTGCCAGCACACCCACAACGCCCCCGCAGCCCCGCCCTGAAAGCAGCACCAGCACTCACCGCAGCGTGTTGAGGCGCTTGCGCACCACCACTCGGTGCTTGCCGTAGTAGATGACCACCTTGAGGGCGGGGCACCAGCGGCGCAGCTCGCGCTGCCAGTTCTCCAGCAGGGATGCGGGCACCACCACCAGGTGGGGGCCCGGGTCCTTCTCCAGGTGGCGGATGCACCCCAGGTACGTGATCAGCTGGGCAGTCTTGCCTGCGGGGGGGTGGGGGGGGAAGTGGGGCAGAGGGAAGGGAGGCGGTGGGTGGGGGAGGTGCAGACAACGGGGGGGAAGGGAGGCGGCTTGCTGGGCTGGCATGGCATCATGCACGTGTGCAGAGGTGGCGCAGCAGGTGAGGACGCAGGTGTGGCCGCCGGGGCTGCGGGCACGGCAGTGCCGACGGCCGTCGCCCACCCGCCCGTGGCCCCCACTGCCTTCATCTCGCACACAACGCGCGTCTGTCCGCACCCTCCAGGGCTTTGCCACCGCCCGGCAAGGCCACCCCCCCAGGATCACCACCCCCGCCAGGCCACTCACCCAGCCCCATTTCGTCCGCCAGGATGGCGCCGCTGACCTTGGAGCGGTACAGGAGCAGGAGGAAGTTGATGCCCACCTGGCGGGGAGGGGCGCGGCAGTGGAGTGAGGCGGGAGGAGTGGCGGACAGGGCGAGATGGGCACACACTCAAAAGTCAAGCTCGGCAGTCATGGCCGGTGCTCCACAGGCATCCGCTAGCAGTGGCCACCTGCACCGCAGGCCCCCCATGCAGCAGCCGACACCTTAGCATTGCCGGGCCCGCCCCTCCTGAGGGCCCAGCTGTCGCCGCCACGATCCTCCCCCCGCAACCCCCTCCTGCCCCCCTCCTCACCAGCTGGTAGGGCTTCAGGTAGCGCGCCGTGTCGCCGCACGCCTCAATCATCTCCGGCTGCTCCACCTGGTGGTACTCCACCTCACCCGCGTCGTTGGTGGCGCCAAACCTGGGCAGCAACAGGGAGCGGAGCCGGGCGGGCAGCAGGGTCGGTTGGTGAGCATTGGTTGGAGGGAGGGAGCAGGCCCAGGGGGGATGGGCGCTTGTCAGCAATCATCAGGTGCAGGTGCCCTGCAGATCAACCGTTGCGTGAAACGCCTGCCAGCTGAGCCCTCCTGCCTGCCAGCTTCCAACGCTTGCTGTCGCTGCCCCTCACAGCGGTGCAGCGCCCTGCTTGCCCGCCCAGCCCGTCCCGCTTGCTTCCCCTGTGCTGCCGCCCCTTTGCCCTCACCACCCCCGTCCCCACCTGTCGCCGTCTGTGCCCTTCCCCAGCGTCTTCCTCAGCATCTTGGTCACCTCCTCGCACCGCCGCATCACCTCGTCCGCGTGGTCCTTGGCCGTGGTGTCCTCAGCCACAAAGGCGTGGTCAAACTCCGTCTGCCGCCCCTTGTCCACAGACACGCGCATGGCATTGGCATACGCCAGCTGCCCCGCCACGCCCAGCTGGCCAGACGCCGCCAGCTGGCCCGTCAGGCCCAGCGCGTTGAATGCGCCGCCCGCCATCGGGTTGAACTGCACTCCGTTGGGTGCCAGGGCGGGCAGGGGCAGGGGCGGGGACGTGGGTGAGGTGGGTGGGTGGGTAAGTGGGCAGGGCAGCCCGTGTGGGCGGGGTATAAAGAGCGCAACAAGCACACGGCGGACAGGCAGGAACGCATTGGCGGGAGCAGTAAGCAGCTGTACATTTCTGCTGCCCCCAACAGCTGCCGGCCGGATGTCGGGCCTGGCTTGCACCACTGTGTGCCCACACCCCCCACGCCGCCCCTCCCTGTCCTAGGCTCACCCCCCGCTGCTGCAGCTGCATCATCAAGCTTGGGTTGTTGAGCAGGCTAGCAGCTGCCGGATTGTTCAGCAGGTTGGCGGCAAGGCCGGCAGGGAACTGCTGCTGCTGCTGCCCAGCTGGCGGCTGCATCGCAAACTGTTGAAACGCCGCTGCCGCCGCCGCCTGCTGCGGGTCGATGGCCTGCCGCTTGGCGGGCGGCTCGCCCTGCGTAGCACAGACCAGGGGGGAGGGGCAGAGGGCTCAGTTGGGATGGCGCTTGCTGACGGCGAGCAGATAAATAGCCCCGGCGGGGCAGCAGGCAGAGGGAGCCCTTGCACATGCGCCCCCAAGCATCCGGCCAGCAGCACGACATCCCCACACCTTCCCTGCCGCCCATATGGCTTTCCAACTTCTTGCACCCCTACCTGCGCCCCAAGGTTGCCTGCAAGTGCGTACGCCGGCTGCTGCCCGCTCGCAAGCCCCGACGACTGCGGGCGGTTGCTCAGCAGCCCGGCAGCGAGGGCGGCCAGCTGCTGCTGCTGCTGCGCCGGGATGGCCGGCGGCTGCGCCTGCTGCTGCGGGATGCCGCCTGCAGGTGGGGCAAAGCCGCCTGGGTAAGCCGCATACTGCTGCTGCTGCTGCGCTGCCGGCGTGAGACCTGCGCCGGCGGTGGCGGCGGCGCCGGAGCCTGCAGGTGGGTGTGTGCAAATGGGGCATTGTGCTGCTGAAAGCGCGTGGCCCAGCCTGGAAATGCAGGCTGGGGTCTTCGAAGCCTGCCGCCACAGCTCGGGGCTGGCCCGCCGTTCGAAGCTTGATGGCTGCAAAGCTCAGAATAATGGGAGAAGCAGGACGACCCCTGGAGCGAACTCCCAGCTGCCACTCTCAAACTTGCAAGCCTGCTGCCAGCAGCGCACCTCGCTCGCCAGGCCCAGGCTGCGCCAGGCTGCCCAGCCGCTGCTGCTGCGGAGCCTGGGCAGCGTCGCCCTCTCCAGTTAGAAGAGACATGAACGACCCGATTCCTTCCCCGCCGCCCAAAAGTTTGTCCAGCCCCTCCATGCTGCCCTGAGCCCCTGCGGGGCGGTTGCAGCCGCTTCAGGCACCCCCACCGCCTGGCGCGTTGGGCTCGCTGATAGAGGGGGCTGGGCTGGGGAACGATCACAGTTGGGGAGGAGGAGCACTGCGCAGGGAGAGGCCCACGCGGAAAGCTACAAACTGTTGGCCCAAGTGCTATTGCAGTGAGCGCAGAGCGCAATACGGGGGTGCTCGGGGAGGGAAGGACCAACCAGTAGGCACACCACCCGCCAGCACGCGCCACGTCACCGCAGGATGAAAGGGTTGATGGGTACTGCAACCGGATGAGGGTACTGAGCGCGGGTGCGTCTGAGCGGATTGCCCAGCAGGCCAACTTGGCCCTCCACCGCTTCTTCCAGTGCCCAGCCACTCCCTCTCCTTCCCAGCGCGAAGGCCACACCGCGATGCTACCCGCAGGCCTGCTGCAGCGCCAGGGCCTGCTACCATCGGCAGGTGAGGGTCGCTTGCGCCGTGAATGCGGCACTCGGTGCGGCGGTGGCGTGCCGCAAGCGAGGTGCAGGGCCCCGCTCCTCACCCCGCCTCTCTGCCCCTCCTGCAGGCCTGCCCACGCAAACACGTCGGCATGGGGCGAGCGTCAGGGCGCAGGCGGCCAGCCTGAGCCTGGCGCCGGGCCGCTGGCTGGGCCCGCAGACGTCGGAGCAGGCGGCGGCGGCAGAGCAGCAGCGGCAGCAGGAGGAGCAGCAGCAGCCACCGGTGTACGGCGTGGAGCTGACAGCGGAGCAATGGGACCCGCTCAACCTGTCGCAGGGGGTGCTCAAGGTGTGTCCAGCGGGCCAGCAACCATTGGCTGCCTTTGCCTGGTTGGCTGGTGTGCTGCCTGCACTTACGCCCGCGTGCTGCTGGCCACTGCTCCATGCGCTTCACCCCAGAGGTGCCGCCCATCTGCGGGACTGGTGGGGTGGCCTGCGCAAGCAAAGAGTTGCCGCCGCAGTATTCCAGACTTCCTGCTCGGCCACAGCAGTGCTGTTGCCGTGCTGGCTGCCGCACGCAGCCCCATCACCGCGCTCGCCTGCGGTGCCGGCAGCCTGCCTGGGTCCGTCCTGCCTGCCCACCGCCGTCTGGGCCATTGCCGCCGCCGCCTGTGGTGCAGGCTGAGACCGGGGGGCAGGCGCAGCGGCTAGGCAGCATGTCAGGCGATGAGCAGGGCGGCACATTTGGCGACTTCCTGGGGGGCGACCTGCCCAAGAAGCTGGCGCTGCTGGTGGTGCGTGCCTGCTGCTGTGCGGCCTGCATGCGATGGATGCATGCATGCTCACGCTGGCAGGCTATGTTGCATGCCCTGCTTGCTTTGCATACAGGTGTGGTACCCTGCTGCTGCACAGCAAGCGTGCCTGCCTGCCTAACGGCTGCAGGCAGGTCGTGTTTTGAGGGCACCTGCGCTCGCGCTTCATGCCCAGCGCCCCCGCCTGACGCCCGCCTGCGCTCCCCTGTGGCCACTGCCGCTGCCAATGAATGTGCAGGGGCTGATTGTGTTCAGCCGAGTGGGCGTGTACCTGCGGCTGCCGGGTGTGGATGTGGACCGGTTCAGCGAGGCGATGCAGGGGTCGGGCCTACTGGGGTACATCGACACGCTGTCGGGTGGGTGGGCCCATCAGGGTTGGGAGATGGGGCCGCGTGGTTGGCTGGACGGGGACGGTGGCTTGGCGCGCTGCCGGTGGGTGGGCAGGCGGGTTCGGAGTCGAAGGGGCGGGTACACACGAAGCGCTGCTGGGCGGTTGGAGGCCTGGGGTGGGCGCAGGGGAACAGAGGAGCTGCAGGGAGGTGGGCTGGCCCCGAAAGTGGTCAGTCGCGCCTTCTTGTACTACTTCCCTCTGCCCTCCACCCAGTCGGCACCCTGCTCCCAGGCGGCTCCATCTCCGCAACATGTGTGCGCCTCCTCCCTTGCCCTGTGCTGCCGCGCTCCCCATCAGCAATGTCTCCCCCCCTCTCCATGCAGGCGGCTCCATCTCCAAGGTGGGCGTCTTCTCCCTGGGCATCGTCCCCTACATCAACGCCTCCATCCTCTTCCAGCTGCTGGCCACCGCCTTCCCCAGCCTGAAGAAGCTGCAGCGCGAGGAGGGGCCCCAGGGGCGCGCCCGCTTCCAGCAGTACCAGAAGCTGGCTGCCCTCGTGTTTGCCGTGGCACAGGCGGTGGGCCAGCTCTCCTACCTGCGCCCATACGTCGACGACTTCTCCCCCGGATGGCTGTTTGAGAACACCATCCTGCTCACATGCGGCGCCATGATCCTCGTCTACGTGAGCGGGGGATGTGGGGCGGGCAGCTGGGGGCGGGTGGGGACGCCTGTGACGGTGTTTGGTCAGGGTGGCGGGGCGCTGCCTGCCTGGGCTGCCTGCCTGGCCGGGCTGCCTGACTGCCCACCTTCTGTATGTGGAGGCAGGCAGCCCTGCTGCCAGCGTGCAGCCGCCAGCTCCAGCCTCATCACCATTGTGTGCCAGCCGCGCTCCCCTGCTGACCCTGCCCTACCTTCTCCCCCACCTTCACCTGCCTGCATCACTATGCGCAGGTGGCCGACACCATCAGCGAGCTGAAGCTGGGCAACGGCACCTCCATCCTCATCTTTGCCAACATCGCCTCCTCCCTGCCTACCTCGGTGGGCGGGGCCCTCACCCAGGCGGCCGACAAGGACAGCAGCGTGCTGGGGGTGTACGCCCTCGCCTGGTTCCTCACCACACTGGGCATCGTGTATGTGCAAGACGCGGAGCGACAGATCCCCATCACGTACGCCTCGCGCTACCGCGCCGGCGCGCTGCAGCAGCAGGCGTACCTGCCCTTCAAGGTGGGTGGGGGCGGGGGGTAAGTAGGGGTGGGGGCAGGCATGGGCCTTTGATGTTTGTTGGGCAGCGTGCAGCGTGGAAGGGGCCGGCTGCACAGGGCGGGGCCATCACTGCGGCAGCTGGGTGAGGTGCCCCCGGGTGGCCCCCGCACGCTCCTGCTCCCCTTCCCGTGCCTCACTCCGCTGCCCATCCCTCCTGTGCTGCCTGTTACCCCCAGCCCGACCTGCCCGCCATCCTCCCTTCCTTGCTTCCCCCACGTGCCCCCCCGCCCCCGCAGGTCAACGCCACCGGCGTCATGCCCGTCATCTTCTCCTCCTCCCTCCTCGCCCTCCCCGCCTCCCTGGCCCGCTACGCCAACTCCCCCGCCCTGGAGAGCGCCGCCAACGCCCTCTCCCCCGCCGGCTCCCTCTACCTCCCCGCCAACGTCGCCCTCATCGTCGGCTTCAACTACCTCTACACCTTCCTCCAGCTGGACCCCAAAGACCTCAGCGAGCAGCTCAAGCGGCAGGGGGCCTCCATCCCCGGCATCCGCCCCGGCAAGGCCACGGCCGAGTACATCACCAAGACGCTCAACCGCATGTCGGTGCTGGGTGAGTGGGAGTGTGGGGGGAGGGGAGGGGAGGGGGAGGAAGTGGGCTTGGCTGGTTGCATGCTGCGCGCCGCCGTGCTGCCCTTCCCCAGCTGCCCTGTGCCGCCCACCTTGCGCGCTCTCTTGCCCGCCTGACTCCCCTCCTCACTCATCCCACCCGCCCTGCTCCCTCCTCTCCTGCACCCCACCACGCCTGCACCCCCCCACCCCCAACACCCCCGCAGGCTCTGTGTTCCTGGGCGCGCTGGCCGCCGCCCCCTCCCTGGTGGAGAGCCTCACCGGGCTGCAGGCCTTCCGCGGGTTTGCGGGCACCTCGGTGCTCATCCTGGTGGGGGTGGCCACTGACACGGCGCGCCGCTTCCGCTCCGAGCTGGCCATGGGCAAGTACCGCGACATCGACAAGATGTACGACGACATGAAGCCCTGAGGGGCGCCGTCAGGCTGCACACGCCCCCAGCCTGGTTGGAGGTCAGGGGTGCGCGCCTCTGGCACCGCGGCACTGCCAAGGATGCACGCTGGCATGGGGCCCTGGGGGAGCCGGTTAAATTGAGTCCCTGGCGGCGTGCCCCCTGACTTGGGTGGGTTTTCAAAATGAAGCCTTGCGCGGGTGCCCAGGTGCCTGTCGCACGCAGGTGTGGGCCCCTCGTGCCCAGGGAGGCCTCCACGCAGCAACCGGTGCCTGCCCTCCTTCCTCCTCCTCCTCCTCTTTCCCCTTCCTCTCCGTTCACTCCCCCATTTTCATTCTTTATTGCTGCGCCCTTTGACTGCTCCACCGCTACTCCTGCTGCTGTAACACTGGCACGGCGGCGCCCTTGCAATGCCAGCAGTAAGCGGCCGGCAGGAGAATCTTTCAGTGTCGGAGCGCCTGGCTCGCTTCTCTTGCCTGTGTGGCCTCCCCGCAGGCATGCATGGGCACAATCACACCGTATCTTTACCCACACCAAAGGAATACGAAGGGCAGATGCACAACATGCAAGAGCGCCCTGCCTTTGACTTGGTGGCGACGATTTAGTGACGTCAAGCTGAGCTGGCCGGGTGCCCTCATATCTTTGCATAGTAACTCTCGCGTAGCGCCTTCTTCATCTTGTGACTACCGTGCTAAAATGGGCAATATTGTGTCGTTCAGCACCCCCAAGTCGGGGGTGTCCAATTTCCATGAGCTCTCGGCTCTGGACATCGACAAGCAGCCCGTCGACTTCTCCACGCTCGCTGGCAAGGCACGTCGGGCCCAGGGCAGCTGGCAGGAGTGCGCGCAAGCCGGCTAGTGGGGCAAAGGGTTCTGTAATCCTCTCCGGAGCGAAACTGGCAGCTTGCTTGCACCTTCCAAAGCATGATCACGCACGGTGGCGCAGCAGCTGCGTTATGTGGCCCAGAGCAAATTGCCACTGCCGCCGCCGCCCGCCGCCTGACCCCCGCCGTCCGGCCCCCGCCGTCCTGCAGGTTGTGCTGGTGGTAAATGTCGCCTCCAAGTGAGGCTTGACAGCCACAAACTATAAAGGTAAGGTGGTGCCTTCCCCCCGTGCCTTCCCCCCTTGTTTCATGAAAGTTATAACCATTGGTTCTCCTGGCGGTCATCAGCGCATTTTCAGGCACAGTGAAGCGGCGCTGCCGCGCCACGCACACCCGCCCCCTTGGTGCCGTCCTGGCCTGCAGAGTTTGTGGCGCTTCACGACAAGTACACTGAGCAGGGCCTGGTGATCCAGGCCTTCCCCTGCAACCAGGTGGGGGCCACCGCTGCTCACTTGCTCCACCCCACCCGCCCCAACAGCTACTGTCACCCAGGCATGCCGATGCGCATGGCCTCACTGCATGTGTGCTTTTGCTGGAACGGTCATGCGTCAGTCCCCACTGGGCCGGAAGTCCGACCTATGACACAACCATTGGCACATGTATTACAGTCCGTGGTGGCCTCAGTTCCGGGCCGGGCTCTCTAATCAGCATGCCTGCCAGCCTCTTGCACTTTGCCTGCCCGCCCACCCGCGACCCCCGCACCCCGCACCCTCCCCCTGCCCCCCCCCCCCTCGCCCCACCAGTTTGCCTTCCAGGAGCCGGGCACCAACGAGGAGATCAAGAAGTTTGCCGAGGAGCATGGGTTCAAAGGCAAGCACGCTGCTGGACTGCAGCACTGGCCAGCCATGTTGCTTGCACGCACTCACTTGCGTCGGCCGCGCCAGCTGGCCGTTGGGCCGACTGCTTGCCTTGCCCGTCGTCTCACGCGCCTGCCCCTGCCTCTCAGCAGGCCTGCTGATGGACAAGATCAAGGTCAACGGCTCTGAGGCCTCCCCAGTCTACAACTTCCTCAAGACGGCCTCAGGAGACACCAGCCCCATCAGCTGGAAGTGAGGCAGGGGGCGGGGGCCGGGCCGGGCCAGGGCTGGGGCAGGGCCAGCTGTGCAGGGCTGGCCTGAGCAGGGATGGCCAGCATGGCCTGGTTGAGCAGGGCCTTCGAGGAGGTCTGCACCCACGACGGCATGTGCAGCTGGGCAGAAAGAGGGCTTGCTTGGGACGGTGCATTGCGCTGCTGGAAGCTCGAGACTTGCAATGCAGGTGCAGGCCGGGGGCTCGAAGCCTGCCGGCACTGCTGGCAGACTGGCCCACGGTTTGGAGCGGGCATGGCTGCAGCGCTCAGAGTGAAAGAGAAGCAGCAGGGCGCTTCGGGCGGGCCCTCAGCTGCCTCGCCCGAACTTGCAAGCCCCACGTGCTGCCTGCTGCCAGCGGCACACCTTGCATGCCGGGCCTTTGATGAGTTTCAACCATTCCCTCTGCCCGCCCTCGCGCAGCTTTGCCAAGTTCTTGGTGCGGCGCGACGGCACCGTCTATGGCAGGCAAGTGGAGAGCAGCAGGTGGCGCACAGCCGGCTAGCCATAGCCGGCTGGTCTGCATGATGTGCGGTCTTTGCATGGAGCTGTGCTGTTGCCACGTCCCTCCCCCATCGCCCAGCCTCCACCCACCCAGCCTGCCCTGCACCACGCCGCACCAGTGCAGGTACGGCCCGCGCACGAGCCCATGCACACTGGAGCCCCAGATTGAGGAGTGCCTGCGCGACTCCCCAGGCACCACGCAGTGAGCCTTCAGCCACCGCTGCGCCACGCCCATGTCCCGGCGCCGGGCGCTGAGCCCATGCCCGCCAAGCAGCAGCAGCCCGCCAGGCAGCGCACCCGCGTGCAGCGAGTGCGGCATGCAGCCATGACGGGCGGCGGGGTACACCAGCACAGCTGGGCCCGCTGCCCCGACCACCATGCATCCGCATTCCGCTGACGCGCCCTGTGCCATGCCCAAGGCGTTCCCATCATTGTAAAAATACATTACGACCCCACAATACCTATGCAGTAGCCGCATGAGTCAGCATTGATCAGTTATGGTACCGCACTGCAATCTGCGGGCACATTTGTGAAAACCGCCTCTGCACCACTGGGGGTGGGACGCACTCTGCTTGCCGGGCTAGTGGGTATGTCGTGCCATCCCCGGGGGTGGGCGTGGAACCCTGCCAATGGATAAAAGCTGTCCAGGGAGACGAAAGCCCAGCACCGGCGGCGGCCGTGTGTCGCGCGGCTCGTGCTCGGACTCCCTTTGTTCTTCCCTGCAGGTGGCTACGGCTACCCGCCCCATGCCTTCCCCTCCCGCCACATCTGTGGACAACGCCAAGCCCTTTGAAGGGCGCACAGTGAAAGGCCCACGGTCATGACGCTCGGGGGAGGGCACACGGGAGGGCGCAGCACGTGCAGCCGCCTTCGCTTCTCCACTCCCCCATGACCATGCAAATCGTCCAGCCTGGGGAACCCACCATACATGCCCCTCGCTCGATTGCGTAACGGGGTGACGTGCAAGATTTTGGAGGGCTTGATACGCAGGGCTCAGTTGGCAAGCAATTACAAACCTGGCGTCATCGCACCCTCTACATGCACATTACATCGCCAGGGGCACTCCGTTTATCAGCCCGACAGCGCGCCTCGCACCTTCCCCTAACTTGCGCGCTCCCAAGGCCCCAGCCCTCGTGGACCCCTCCTCGGCGTCAAGGTGAATGGCCAGCCCGGCAGCCCTCTCATAGCAACTAACAACAGCGTTTTCAGCAACATCAAAGTACTGTGAGGCTCCCCAGCAAGCAGCAGCGTGTGTGCCGAGATCGCTAGCTTGCCTTTTGCAAGCGTTGGTGCACTCTCTCGCTCGCTCACAAGAGGTGCTAGGCCGCTCGGAGGTGTGTGAGGACCTTGCACGCAGCCATCGCAGCTCAAACCGTCGTGCATGGCGAGGGCAAAGTCATCCCCCTCGTGGTCCCCGCCTGGGCCTCGCCGCGCCCTGGCGCTGCTCGCGATGTGCTCCTGGCAATGCACTGATGCTATTGCTTTAGTATTGTGTGGAAGCACTTGTGCCGAACCAGGCGGAGGTGCCTTGGCCGTGGCAGCACCTACTCCCCCACTCTATCTCTCCTCCTCCAATTTCCCCGGCCTTGTTTCGCCCTCCGTCTCTCCTGCACGCTCCTCCCCCATCCCCTGCACCCCGTGGGAGGCTGCTGACCCTCCTACCGCCCCTGCCTCTTCTCATTGTGCCGCAGAGCCGCTGCAGCGGGCCCTCGCCCCGTGCAACACCAGCCCCCGCCAGCAGCCCTGCTGGCCACCCACACAACCCCACGGCAATGGAGGTCATCAGCCTTCCACCCCCCACAGCAGCAGCGCTGGCGCCCAACATGAGCAGCCTGTATGCGCCGTTGTCGGGCGTCGCCCTCAGCTTTTCGTCTGACGACGGCAGCTGCAGCCTCAGCCTGGCGGACTCGGCCTCGGAGCTGCAGCAGGAGCAGGAGCAGGATCAGCAGCAGGAGGAGGAGGCGCAGCATGCGGCAGCAGCAGCAGCGGCGCATGCCGCAGCCCAGGCGCACCTGCCGCCGGAGCAGCGCACTCACCACCTGCTGAAGCACTGCCTCAGCCAGACCCAGCGGGGCACCGCCCTGCAGCACTTCAACACCAGCGATGCTCGCGAGGCAGCCAAGGAGATTGCCCGCATGGGGCAGCGCGAGCTGCAGGCCAAGTTCAAGGTAAGATCCTGGGAGAGGGGTGCGGGGAAGCCGGTGGGCGGCAGCCGGGCGACACAAGCATCCGGGCGGGCGGGTTGTGCGCCCCGAGGGGGCACATGTGCTCGTGTGTCTGCCGCCGCCCCTGCCTGCCTCGCGTGCCTCCTCTTGCCCAGCCTCAAGCGTTCCGCCTCCGCTTTCCCCCTGCCTCCCCGCCTGCAGGAGGTGTATGGCAGCGCCACCAAGTCGAACAACAACTCGTGGCTGCGGCGCAAGCTGTACGAGGCGGTGGGCGTGGCCCCGCTCAAGGCCAACACCAAGGGCAAGGCGCGCAAGAGCGCCGCCTCTAGCCAGCGCAAGTCTGGCGGCTCCAACGGACACTCCAAGGCCAGGTGGGGGCGGCAGGGCGGCAGGCCCGGGAGGTGGGGGAGGAGGGGTAGCGTAGCGTGTGGTGGGCGGCGCCTGGGATGCCGGTACGGGTGCCCGCCAGCTGCCGCCGCCCTTAGTCCCTCTGCTTCACCGCCCGCCCCTCTGCCGCCGCCCCCACCCCTCCGCAGGTCCCCCAAGCAACCCGCCGCCCTGGCGGTGAAGCAGCAGCAGCAGCAGCAGCAGCAGCACTTCACATCGGCGTCGGCGCGCTTGGGCCTGGGCGGCGGCATGGGCCCCACGCCCTTCTACCTGCCCAACCACAGCGGCCAGTTCTCTGCCGACGCCTCGGATTCCGAGGACGGCAGCGCCTCACACAGCAACCTGCCTGGCAGCCTGCACAGGTGAGGGGTGGGCGGGGTGCTGGCAAGGAAGGGCGGCAAGGGGAGCACACAGGGCGGCGGCGGCAGCGGGAAACGAGCCAGCAGCCGACTACTCCATCCAGTGCAGTGCTGCTTCGCCTGCCGGCCACCCTCGTGCCTTGCTGCCTGCACTCGTGCCCACTCTGACCCGGCCTCCCCAACTCGCCTCCCCCCCCCCCCTCCCGCAGCTCCCCCAACTCCCCGCGCTCGCCGCTGGGCCCGGGCCTCGGCTTTGCCGGCGCCGCCGACATGCTGTTCCCCACCTGCGGGCTGCCGCAGCAGGCGGCGCAGCTGCAGCTGGCCCCCATGCCCGCCAACTTTGTGACGCTGTCGATTGGCGAGGCGGAACCGCAGTCGCCGCTGGCGGGCATGCACTGGTCAGAGCCGCCCTCCAACTTTGTGCAGCAGGCAGCAGCGCCGCAGGCAGGCAGCAGCGTGATGGTGCCGCTGGAGGAAGCCTCGTGCGACCCGCTGGCCCCCGGCGCCTCCTTCAAGCACATGGACCTCTCCCAGGTGTGTGTGGGGGGCCCACCTGGGTCGGCTGTGTGCCGTGAGGGAGACCGCATGGCGGAGCATGGGCGCGTGTCGTGTGTGAGAGGAACGCGCAAGGTGTGGTGTGAGAGAGCGCAAGCTGTGTTTCTGTGGCTGTGTCGCTCATGCTCAACGGGTGGGCGGGGTTGCCCATCCGTCCCGGCCGGCAGCCTCAAAGGGGACGCCAGCGATGCAAGCATGCGCCTGCCTGTCTCCACCACGCCTGCCCACACCGCCTCCCCCCCCCCTCCCTGGCAGGACGCCGCGCAGCTGTGGGAGGGCGGCTGCGCCTCCATGGAGTGCCAGCCCCCGTGGTACTTTGGCAGCCAGGTGCTGGACCTGGGCGCATTGGCTGGCGGCGCCGCCGCGCTGCCCATGCCCCTGGGCAGCAGCGTGGCAGCGGCCGCCCTGTGTGACGACGAGGACGACATCCTGCTGGACAACCTCAACCTGGGAGGTGAGCCAGGGGTGGGGTGGGGTTGGGGAAGGTGGCTGGGCTGCGGTGAGCGCCTTGGGCAGGGCACGGCAGGGCAGGAGGCCTGCTCTGAGGTGCGCGGGGGTGTGGCAGGGAATGGCAGCCTGGCCAGCCAGCCAGGCTGAGCTCAACTGACGCACGTGCTCCTTTCCCCCTCCTCGCCCTCCCCTCTTCCTCACGTGGTTTGCAGCCATTGATGTGTCCTTCTGAAGCGGCCTCTGCTCCACCCCGCCCAGGCGCACACCTGCTGATGCCTGCAGCCCTGCGGGCTGCCGGCGGCTGGGCTGGGTCACGCAATTTTGCCCGCGCTCAGGACTCCCCCGTCTGCCCACACTCCACCCCCTTGCCACTCTCTGCGCACCTCAACAGTCCACCCTTACCGTAGCCAGCCACAATTCTTCCCCTTGCACCCACCGCCTGCGCTGACGCGCCGGCCATCTGATCACGCAACACCAAGCTCGGACCCCCCTCCCAACCCAGCGCACCCTGCCATGCCTTGACCGCTGTGGGGGCCCACTGCCCGCTCCTCCCCCGAGCGCGCCGGGCAGGCGCCCCCCACCCGTTGTTACCAATGAATCCCGCAATGCACGCCGCACTCAAGGTCCCCAGCATTTTGCATGCGCGTGCACTGCCCCGCATAACACCTTTCTTCCCCCGCTCACCCCCACCCCCGCGCCCACCCACACCCAACTGTCTGACCCCAGCCTAACGAACGCCCGTCTCTCCCCGACCCACTTGTTTACACTTTTTTCCACCCCTTGGATTCCGACCCCACGAATTTCCCCCTTTTGTTTGTCGGGCCTGGCGGCACCTAGCGAGCTCTCACCTTCCAGCCAACAGTGGAGGCCCCTTCCAGCCCCCTCGATCGTGCGCATGCACCCCCCACAACAAGGATTGCACATGGCACTGTCTGCCCTGCTGCCCGTCCCGCTTGCTACCCTGCATCTATACTCTGCTGCGGCAACGAATGGCCGCGCGTACCTCTGTACACGCACAGCTCTCCCATCCTCTTTTCCCCCCCCATCCTCTTTTCTTCTGCAACGCACCTCCCGCGCTGCCTCTTCCAGCACTTGCCAGCCTTGCGCCCCTCTCCCCAGTATGCCGCCCCGCCCCCGCCCGTTGTCACCACCTCGCCCTCTCTCTCCGCTCTCTTCCCTCGTTGCTCCCCGCTCGATGCTCCCCTCCCCAGCTCTGCCCCCGTCCTCTTCCCCATCAAAGAAGCCCGCACCCAATGTCCCGGTACCCGCTTTTTTACACACTTTCTTCGTTGTGCGCCAGCCAAGCACTGCATGTCCCGCAGCGGCGGGGCGCCCGATACGCGCCGCCCCGCCCTGCGACAGTGGACTCTTCTCTTCCCAAACTTCCCAACTTTGCAGGGCACCAGACGTGCCCCAGCGCTTTGCCCACTGCTTTGTTTTTGATGCCAGCCCAACCCGGTTTTCCCGCCTCCAGTCTCAATTGTAACCTGGGAACACATCACAGCTGGTGCAGACTTTCAGGGTGGGGGAAGGGTAGCAGAGGTGGGGAAGGGGATACGAGGCAGCGGGAGAACAGTTGAGAGCACAGGCCGGCTGGATCAGATCATACGGCTGGATCAGGTCATGGGGCCGGTACAGCAGGGAGCTGGGAGGGCGTAAGGCAGGGGGCATGGGGGAGACGTGGGGAGGGGCGAGAGGACGTCGGCAAGAGAGCGCGGGTTTGGTTGGCAGGCGTCGATCGTTGAGGAGGGGCGGGTTGTGTGTGGGGAGTAGGGGCTGGCCGGCCGCAACGCTCACAGATACCACTGGCAGCCATTGGTGTGGCTTTTCAGTGCAGGATGCATCATACGTCGGTTAGACGTGCGGCTCAGGCTCATGCACCATGGATGGCATCACTCGATGTGGAAGCACGACACGCGGTCCTTGCTGCTCTTCCCCTCCACCCGGTGCTTCACCATCACATCCATCAGCCGCTGGTTGTCCTTGCGCCGCACCACCTCAATCTCGCAGGCCAGCACGTCGCCCTCCGCGCACTCAATCGGGGGGTGCAGGAAGAAGGACTGCACAGGGCGGGGGCGAGGAGGGGGCGGGGCACACGGGTAAGAGGTGACCAGTCCAGACCAGTCACAGCCCAGAGCGCTGACCGCCTGGCACCCGAACAGCGGGTGCGGGAAGGAGAGCGGGATCGGGTGGAAGGCGGCAGCGAGTGGGGAGCGGGGTGCAGGTGCCCGGCTTGGAAGAAGCGTGGGTGCAACGGCACGCAGGACCTGGGGGGCAGCCAAGCAGGCACCAGCTCTGTCGGGCACTTTCGACGTTTACGTTCCTGCACCTTGGACAGGCAGCGCATCTGCAGGCACAGCAGCATGCAACTGTGCGCCCAGCCCTGGTGGCCCTTAGCGTGTGCTGCGCCCAGCCCTGCTGCGCCTGCACACACCCCCGCGCCCCCCTGTGCTGCCCCCCGCACCTGCTGCCCCCAGTGCGTGGCCCCCGTCGGGTCTGGCGCCGTCGACAGCGTGACCTCTGACGTCACCGGGTTCTGCTCGCTGCCCTTGAACTGCGTGTCAAACCAGCCGCAGAATGCGTCCACCGGGCCGTCCTCCAGCACCTTCATGCTGAAGCTGGCCTGCGGGAGGGGGGCGTGGGGGAGGGGGCGCGACATGTTGGCGAGCAATAATGAGGGGAGACAGTAAGGGCCCAGCAATTGGCCAGCAACTGGGAGGGATTTCCTGCACCTGGTGCTATGATTGCCGGCGGGGGCCCAAAGCGGGGGCAGGGTGGTGCACAAAAAGAGGCGGCACCTCCCCAACCTTCGTGCTGACCTGCCCCAACCCGCCAGGGGCAGCAGCCCCATCCCATCCCCCCTCGTTGGTACCCATCCCCCCCCACCTTGAGCGGCGCCTTGAGCTCCTCCAGGCTGAGGGTGTGCAGGTCGTACGACTTGATGCAGGCCGCGGTGCCCACCACCTGGGAGGGGTGGATGTCGGTCCAGGCGGCGGTGTGGGAGAAGTAGTCCTTCTGCTCCTTGTGGTAGTCCTCTGAGGCGGGGGGGGTGGGGGAAGGGAGCGGCGTGTGTGGGGTGTACAGTGGGGGCAGGAAGCTCAGAGCAACGGTCACTCCGTGGCACTGCTCTCCAACCCACACAGATTGTACAGCGGCGCGCAAAGTGCAGGCAAACCCAGCGGACAGGCAGCTGGGGTCCGCCCCGGGGTCGTGCTGTGTCCTCCTCACCACACGCCCTGTTTACCACACACAGGACGTGAACCACGGGCGAGGCACCCACCCGAGAGGCAGCCCAGGTCGACGTCGTAGTACTGCTTCATCTCATCCACAAACTCCGCCCACCCCTCCATGCTGTTCTGGAAGTCGTTGTGCCGCTGGCGGCTGCGGGCAGGTGAGCGGGCAGAGGGGGAGCGGCAAGCTGGTGAAGGGCGGCGAGGGGCCGGCAGGGCGGGGGGGGGAGGGACAGCATGCTTGTTTGTCAATGGCGGCCAGTGCCAGGCGCCCGACTGACTGGCTGCGACATGCTCCCTACCCCACTGGGCCACTCACTCCTGCTCCTGTCAATGGCGGCATGCTCCCAATCCCACTGAGCCACTCACTCCTGCTCCTCCAACACCGCATTGGTCACCCAACCCAACTCGTGCTCTCCTCTCTCACACCTGCCCACCCACCCACACACGCGGCGCTCACCACAGGTTGCTGCGGATGGGCGCCAGGAACATGCGGGCGTGCGAGGGGAAGAGGGAGCCGCCGGGCTTGAGGAAGCGGTCGCGCGCCACCAGCACGCTGTCAAGCATCGACTCGCGCAGCAGGAAGTAGCCCTGCGGGGAGGTGGCGAGGCGGGGTGGTGCCAGGTGGGATACTGGTGGTGGTGGTGGGAGGGGGAGCAGTGGCGGGCGCACAGGGGGAGGCTGCGGGCGTGTGGTGGGGGCCGGCGCCGGTGTGGCGCAGCTTGCGCCTGGGCAGCCTGCAGCACTCGATAAAAACAACGATGCCCTCTCGTGCCGCTGGCCCCCGCCAGAGCCGGCCCCCCGCCCGCCCGCCCCACAGATCTGCTCCTGTTGCTCACCATCCACATGCTGATGCAACTGTCCACCTGGGCCCTCCCATAAAACTCATTCTCACACAGCCATGCAAGCATGTCCCCCATCCCCCCACACGTCCAGTCCCGCTCACCATCCACTCGCTGATGATGATGTCCACCTTCTCCGGCACGCTGACCGACTCGATGACGCCCTGGATCACCTCCACCACGCCATCCAGACCCTGGGCAGTCACCAGCCGCTTGGCGCTCTTGGCCATGTCAGTCGCCTCCACGGCATACACCTTCTTGGCGCCTGTTTGAGGCGGGGGGGAGTGGGGAGGGGAAGCGAGTGAGGGGCAGGGGCGGGGGAGGCTGGGGGCAGGGGCAGCCCATGGCCTTGATCAAACACACAGCTGGGTGACGTGAAGGGGTGTGGGAGAAGGGGGTGGGACTGCAGAGAGTGCCGGTCAGGAAGCAGCGATAGGAGGGGTGAGGGCGGGCATGTGTACAAGGAGGCAGGGAGCAGGGGAGCGTGAACAGAGGTGGGCAAGGGATGCCAGCCCAGTGGCAGTACAGACCCCCACCGCCCTCCTCCCTGTGCTCACTCACTGGCCAGCCGCCCCCCCCCCCATCACGCACCCGCTTTGGCCGCAAAGATGGCGAGGATGCCGGAGCCTGTGCCGACGTCGAGCACCACCTTGCCCGCAAACTGCGCGCGGTTCTGCATGCACGCATTGTAGTACGCCCCCGTGCGCTTGTGGTCCTCCAGCATGTCCTTCTGATGGTACAGGTATGCATAGCTGTGAGGAGGGGGATAGGAGGGGGAGGGCAAATACAGGGAATGGCAGGGGTGATGGTTTTGGCGGCAAGCGGCGGATGAGCGGCAGCGAGGGAGGGCCAGCTGGCGGGCAGTTGGGCGGCAAGGTAACAGGCTGAGCACCATCTGCACCGGTGTCTCCAGCATGGGTCCCCGGCGCCAGCAGCAGCAGCGGCGCTGTCAGGCAGCGATGGGGCAGGCTGGCCCCCCAACTGACAGCAGGCGGCGGCGGCGGGCGGCAGCGGCGGCGGCGCCGCCTGCCGGCCGCCTGCGTACTGCGGCGGCTCCTTCTCACGTGCAGAAATAGTTGGCGAAGTCTGCAAGGCAGGGAGACGGGTGTAAGAGCCGGGAGGCGGCGGCAAGCAAGAAGAAGCAGTTTGCCATCCGGCTTGACATATGCATGGGTGTGATCGCGGCTCACCGGTGCTCTCAGGGGCTTCGCCATCCAGGGCCGACACCTTGCCCCCGCCACGGCCGCCAGGGCCACCGCCAGCTCCTCTGCCTGCCATGCCGACCTGCTGCTGCTGCTTGCTGCCGGAGGCCTGTTTATAAGACCGGAGTGCCTGGCTAACCAACGACCTTGTTACGAGGTACTGACGGTGCGCAGGGCGGCTCGCGAACCCTTGCATTAAAGAACAAAGAGGGCCCTCTGCCACCTCGGCCCCGACCTTTGTGGACGTGTTTCGGAGGTAACAGGACCGCGCTGCCGCCGCCCCAAGATTCCCATACACCCTGCTTCTGGTCAGGGGCAGCAGCGCTGACCAAAGGCCGCCGCTTTTGCGTGCTTGATCGGGCGAGGCTTTGGTAAGCAGCGGAATGCAGGAACAATGGCTGGCGGACTACGAGGCCGCCAAGCAAACTGCCAGCGAGACGCTGCAGCTCATACAGGTGTGCGCCGGCGGTCGGCAGCAGGAGCGGGCAGCGGCCGGGCCGTGCAGTCGGTGCAGGCAGGCTTGCACTTGGGATGAGCTGCTGGCTGCAACCGTGGTGTATCGCCTCAGCCTATTGGTCTTCCGCTGCTGGCATCTGCCGCGGCTGGCCACAAGACGTCTGCGCCGCGCCCCGCCCTAACCTCCGCCCTCCTTGCTGCGCGTGCCCGCCTAGCCCCCGCCCCGCCTCCCCACAGGAGCGCAACCTGCAGCACCCTGAGGGGGGCCCAGAAGCCAGCCGCATCACTGCCACCTGCCGCCGCAAGCTGGGCACGCTGGGGGGGCTGCTGGACGGGCTGCGCACCTCCCTGGAGTCGCCGGAGCATGCAGGCCTGTGAGTGGGTGCGGCGTGTGAGGTGGTTGTGGCGCGTGCAGTAGTGCGAGGGGGCGCAGGCAGGGATGCTGATTGCATGCAGCCAGAAGCAGAGGTGAGTAGGGCAGGCAGTGCAGATGGTGGCAAGCGTTTGTGCTAGGGAGAAGCGCCGGCAGTTGCAAGCAGCTGGCGGGCTAGCGATCCTCTGGTGCTGCTCGCAACCCCTCCCTGCCCACGTCCCGTCCCTCTGTGCACACAAACACACCCCAAACGCATCCTTCCTACCGCCCGAACCGCTTTTCGGCTGGGCATGGACCCAATCATTCAATAGCGCCCCTCCCCTGCCCTCCGACCCAACCCATCCCCCTTGCCCGCCCCCCTCTTGCAGCACCGAAAACGAAAAGAACCGTCGGCGCGACCTGCTGGGCGAGCTGCGCAGGCGGCGGGAGCAGATGCTCGCCAGCCTGCGGAGGGAGGCACCGCGTGCTGCTCGCGATGCGCTGCTGGGCAGCGCAATCGCCGCCGCTGGCAGCAGCGGCAGCCTGGCGGCGGGCAGCGGGCGGGAGACGGACACGACGGCAGAGCTGGGCAACCAGGGCCTGCTGCAGCTGCAGACCCAGGTGAGTGCCGCTGGGCCACATGACCCGCCAGCCGGGCATTGCTGACCAGCCAGCAAGTGTTTGGGCTATCGGTGGGCGATTGCCCACTGGCGCACCCACCACCACCTCCTGTGATTGTTCCTCCGTGCCACAGGCGATGGCGCAGCAGGATGCCGAGCTGGAGCACCTGGAGCGGACGGTGGTGGGCACCAAGCACATTGCCCTGCAGGTGGGGAGGGCGGGGTGGGAGGGCGGGGGTGTCGGGAAGCACGAGTGTGGGCCTGGCGGGCAGGCGGGGGTATGCACGAGTTCTTGGGCAGTGCAGGCCCACCTGCTTGCAGGCCTGTACAACAGGGAGACGGATCTGCACAACCGACTGGCTGCTGTAGGCATGGTTGCTCTCCATGTTGTAGTCACCCCTCACACTCCTTCAACCCTCTCCCCCCATGCAGATCAATGAAGAGACGGAGCTGCACAACCGGCTGCTGGATGACTTGGACGACGCCGTGGATGGCACCACCTCCCGCCTGGCAGCCGCGCAGCGCCGCGTCAAGCTGGTCATGCGCCGCTCTGGCAGCTGCAAGTCCATGATGCTCATGTTCCTGGTGGCTGTCATACTGGTGGTGGTGCTGGTCATCGGGTTCAAGATTGCCATACACCTGTGACCAACGTGGCTTGGCTGCTGATATGTACTGTCCTGCCCTGCCCATGGGACAGCGCAGCCAGCGGTTTGCTGTGTCCCCCCTGTTCCCCTGCCCTCCCCACCGCACCCCTCGCCCACCCAGCGGTAAACACGCACGCCCTGTTCCTCCCTCCCCCCTCGCTCCCTTTGTCCTTCTTGCCGGGAAGTGCCGACCCCTTGTATCCGCTTTGTTTCATTGCTGCGCTGCCGTCGCCGCTCTTGTGTCGCTCCCCTCCTCTCGCTGCCCCTTGCACTGTTGAAGCTGTACATTACACCATTCTCGCTCATGCTTGCGTTCCCACACGTACGTACGACATGTAACTGCAACAGAATTCTAGGCAACCAAATGCACGCTCCAGAATACACCTTTGCAGCATAACTGAGGTCAAGCAGCTGCCAGCGCCAGCTGCGCCGCGCCCCCCGCCGCCAGCTGCTCCCGCTCCTGCTGCTGCCGCTGCTGCTGCAGCTTCTTTGGCGCCAGCAGCGGCCGCTCCTTCTCCAGCCCCTCGCAGGGCGAGCTGTAGTAGCAGATGGGGGCGTGCTCCACGGGGAGTGTCTCGTAGGGGGCCGCACCACGCACCACCGCCTTCCAAAAGGTGTCTGCAAGAGAGTGGAGAAGAAACGTGGGGTGGGTGGGAGGTGAGGAGGGCCTGGTGGGGGTGCTCCTCCCAAACCCTGCCCCCGAATGCCCTGCTCGCCTGCCTTCCACCAGGCATGGCGTGGGAGGACCCTCCCCCTTTTCCCGCCATCCTCTCCCCGTGCCCTCCCCACAGCCACGTGCTCCCACCGGGCCCCTCCCCGCCCCTCACCCGCATTGGTGGTGCCCCCCTCGTAGTGCCCCCTCCTGCACCGCTTGAGCATCGTCACCTCCAGCACCCCCTCCTGGCAGTACCACGTGCTCTCCTCCGCCTTGATCTCCCGCCACAGCTTGCCGCACACAACGGGCGCCTCGTCCACCACGATGCTGATGTGGCTGGTGCTGAGCTGGACCGCCAGGCGGGAGGCGGGCAGCCCCTCGGGCAGCGGCACAAACACCTCCACGTGGCTCTGGTTCTGCCGCCACTTGTAGCGCTGGCAGTCCAGGCTGAGCTCCGGCGGCAGCTCAATGGCGGCATAGGCGGGGCCGCCTGTGCCGCCCAGCGCAGCGCGCGCAGCCGCCTTGCCCGCCTCCTCCGCCCGCCGCATCGCTGCACGCTCCTCGGCGGTGTAGCTGGGGCCAGCGGGCTTGGGCTCCGCCCGCCCATACATGGTCTCCATCACATCCTGCAATGCAGTGATCACGTGGTGAAGAGGGCATCCAGGTGAACATGGCGGACAGGACGGATACTGATGGTATGGGTGTGTGGGGGGACGCTTGCCTGCACATGCTCTCCATTGGGGCCTGTGAGTACAGGCCGTGAAGAGGGGCAGGGAGGGGAAGATGACAGGCAGGCCAGCCAAAAAATTGCATATGAGAGCTCGCGTGTGCATTGCTGGGCACTACTGGGCCTACTAAAATGTGCCTGGCCTGCCGGGTGCGGCCAGCCCGCCATGCTGGGGGGAGGGATCCCCATTGTCCTTCCCTCTCACTCCACCCCAAGGTGACCAACCTGGCGCCCCGGCCCGCTGGCTGCCGCCGCCGCGCGCTCCAGCCTGTCCACCTCATCATCCTTGAGCACCGCCTGCTTGCCGTGCTGGCGCAGGAAGCGAGCAAACTTGGGCTCCTGCTCCTCTATCGCGTCGGCAAACTCGTTGCGTCGGCACTGCGTCTTGTGGAAGGGCCAGTAGGCCTGCGGAGGGCCAGGGGTGGCAGGGCGGGGAGCGCGCGCGTTGGGCTGCAACAGCGGCCAAGGCAGGCAGCGGCGGCGGCGGCGGCGGCGGGAGCGGCCCACCCACCTTCTGGCACTTGACGCCGCAGAACCAGGCAGTGTGGCACCTGCTGCACTTGAGCAGGTTCTGGGTGCCGCCGCAGTTGGCTGCAAGGAGCGGGAAAAGGGCAGGAGTCGGAGGGCCACGGCCCACGGGTTCTGCGGTCCGCTGAGCTCTGCTCCTCTTCAGCACTCAGAACTGCAATGGAAGCGTCGCTCACCGCACTCGAGTGCCTCCGGCTCCTCCGGGTCGTGCATTGCTGCGGCCATTGCCGACTTGCTGGCGGGCTACTGGGCTTCTGCGCTTGCAGAGGACGCGGCAATGCAATGTGAGGGCTGCAAGCTGAAATCGGGTTTGGAAGAGCGATGTGCTGCGGTCAAGCGCTTGCAGTCATGCGGCGGCACGCTGCTGCTGTCCCGCGCGCTGCAGCGCGCTGCCGCGGCATGCCGGACGCAGTGCACTCAGAATGCATGTGCTGCAGGAATCAACCAGATTATATCAACGAGGATCCCTTGGCAGCATTGGTGCCCCTTGCACACATGCAGGCACACGGCTTGGTTTTTGGGTGGGCACATAGTGGGTGTGCAAGCCATTTGGGGGCGGGTGGGTGGCACAGCAGCGCCTGGTCATGGCAAGGGTTCCGCACTTCGGGTTGGTGTGGAACTCCTGGGACAACGGGTGAAGTTTACAGCAAGAAGCTTTTTGAGCACCAGATGCGGGCATGCTTGCAACTTGCACCATGCCGCCAGTGTTTGGCAGTCTACACTGTGTTGCATCAGGCACATTACATGAGAGCACAGAAGTCGAGGCATATTGGAGTCACAAGCAACCATTTCAGAGAGGGATTGGCCAGCGTTACTGAGTCAATGGAGATGAGCAAGCAATAAAGAGAGGGTTGCAGTCACAAGCAGGGTGGTCCACCTACCCCACCCGCTGCTTCTTCAGCTGCTTCCGCGGCGACCCGCCTATCACCACCGCCGGTTCTGCCGCCGCCTGCTGCACCACTGCTGCTGCTGCCGCGGCAGCCTCTGCCATTGCTGCCTGCGGCTCGTGCTTCACCCCGCCAACAGCTGCTTCCGTTCCCTCCTCCCCTCGTTCCGCATCTTCTGCTGCTGCTGCCGCCACGGCTGCCGCTGCCGCTGCCTGCGGCTGCACGCCTACGTCATACTCCACCCGCTGCGTCAGGAACTCATGCCGCTCCTGCTGCAAGCTGGCACGTGCCGCCACCCCAGCCTGCAGGGCTGCTGTGTAGCGCAGCTGCACGGTGCGCTTGTCAGGGTCGGCTGCCTGGTGCAGGTGCAGCGTGATGCGCACGCCCACCGGCCCGGGGCGCTGTGCGGTGCGCCGCACGACGAAGGGTGGTGCTGCCAGCGAGGCGGGCTTCAGGGCGGGGTCCTGCAGGGAGGCGGCGGGGGCAGGGGCGGGGGAGGGTGCGTGCAGCGCTTTGGCAGAGCAGCATTCCCTACAGAATGGTCATTGCCAAGCGACCTGTGAGACCTGCTCTCTTGCTGGGCACAGGGGTGTGCGTAGAGATGCCAGGCAAGCGTGCACACGCAGGCCCGCAGCTACTGCACACTGCCTGCCGCTGCTGCACGTTGGTAGTCCAGGCGGGCCCTCACCAGCTGCAATTGATGAGCGCACCGTCCACACAGGGGCACACTTGAGCCAAGCAGCCCGCCCAGCCAACCTTACTGCTGCCGCCCAACCAGACCCACCTCTGCGCGCGTTCAAGCGCCCCTGTTGCACCCATACCCTCCCAACCCCCGCCTCACCTCAAACTCAAACTGCACCGACTGCACCATGGGCATGACGCACTTGGGGCCGTGGCTGCTCTGCACAAACACTGAAAAGGGCACAGGCCTGCTGCCCCCGCCTTCGCTGCCGCTGCTGCCGCCCACCGCTTGGCCTTCATCGTCGCCACTGCTGGTGGCCGCTGCCGTCTGCTCCGCTGACTCTGCTGCACCATTTGCTGCCCCGCCGCCGCCGCCGCCACCGCCGCTGCCCTTGGCCCCCTTCCCTGCCGGGGCCCCGTGCTGCTGGTGCCCCACCATCACCGCATCTCGCCGCTCGTAGGGCGGCACCCGCAGCCCCAGGCGTGCCACCAGCAGGCGCATGATGTCATCGCAGCGTGCATGGCACACCACGCCGCCCGACTTGACTGCCTTGTTGTCATGCTGCGTGCGCTGCAGGTTGATGATGGCCAGCTGCCCCGCCTGCTCCTTGGTGCCGCCCTTGTAGGTGCGTGTCGCCTTCAGGGGCAGGTTGCAGGCGGGCGTGATCTGCAGCGAGGTGCCCAGGCACATGGCCAGGTCGGCCTCGCGGGCATGCTCCTCTGCGGGGGGGGGCAGCGGGAGGGGCAGGCGAGGCGGTTGGGGAGAGGCAGCGGAAAGGCCAGGGAGAGGAGGGGGCAAGGGGGGAGGGGTAGGGGAGAGCGTGATGCTGCACGCTGTCTCGTGCACCCCGCAATGGCACCCCCTTCCCCTAGCTCCCCCAATACATGTTGACCACCCGACTCAAACTGACTCAAGGAAACGTGTCACGGCGCTATCACACCGTCAGCAATTGTGAGTTTCCTGCCCAGCCACCTGTCACCACCTGTTGTCAACAGCTGCCTCTTCCTCTCATCCGCACACCCATCCACGAGCCCCTCCCCTACTGCCCCCAGCCCCCCCCCCCAGCTGCCCCCCACCCACCCGACAGCTGCAGCTCGTCCTGCGGCAGCGCATCCTCCCAGTCCAGGATGTGGTCACGCAGGGCGGCGCCGCACCCGGGCTGCAGGGGGCGGGCGTGGGGCATAGGGCAGGGCCTTGCTGGGCAGCTAGGATCCGACAGGCAGGCGAACGGGTAGCGCATCCGAAGCAGGCTGGGCAGGGGCAGGCTGGGGCAGCGGTTGAAAAGCCGGGCAGACAAGCTGGGTGTGCAATGCAGGCATTGCAGCGGCCAAGTGGACAGGGCAGGGGAGGACAGGTGAGTGACCCTGTCCCCTGTCCCCGCTACCACCCACACGCTCGTCCACCCACCTGGCTGCACCTGCGCCCCGTGCGCTTGAACCCCACCGTCTCCACCTCAAAGTCGCGGATGTACTCGGTCCCACACGAGTGGCAGCGCTCCGCAAAGCAGTTGCCGTGCAGCTCAGCCAGGCGGTCGCGAGGGATGCCGGAGCGCAGGTGCAGGCCGTCCACGTTTTGGCTCACTGCCAGGCAGGGCAGGGCAGCACAGCACAGCACAGCAGGGGGCGTAGCGGGTGGGAGGCGGGCAGGCGGGGCAGGCAAGGGCTGCGAGGATGTGAAGTGGGGTGGGCACGGTGCACAATGCACTCCTGCTCTGCCTAGCATCCACGCTCTGCCTGCCCTGCCAGCTAAGGTATGCTAGCCCCCCACGAGTCTGCCCGCCCGCCCCACCTATTGTCCCTCCCACACAGCACCCTACCCACCCACTCAGGTCCTCTAGTCTGCCCTACCCCCACTAACCCATCCCCCCACCCCCCCTGCCGCTCACCCAGGTAGTCGAGCTTGCCGGCCTGCATGAGCGCCACCAGCACCTGGTGGGTCAGCGAGGGCGTGGCATGCGTGAAGGACACCTTGGGCCGCGGCAGCGGCTGGCCTGCAGCAGGGGGTGGGCAGGGGCAGCGGGAGCGTGATGGTTACTGGGAGGCTGCCACTGGTGTGGCTGGTTGCTCTCCACCGGTGCTGGCACAAGACCCCAGGCTACAGCTCCGCCTGCTTCCTGCTGGCCTCTCGCCCTCCTGCCCACCGCAGTGCACAGCTCCCCTCACCCGCACGCTGCAGCGTCCAGATGCCGGAGGGGCCTCTGCAGAGCAGCAGGGCGACGAGCATCAGGGTGAATTGGACTGCATGTCGCGGCAGCGGGCGGCGACTCCCAAGCTGGCCAGCAGTGTTGGCTGGGAAGGCGAGCCTCCACAACCGCAGCTGCAGAGAGTGCATGCCCCTCCCTTTGCTGGCTGGGCAAGCGAGCCTCCTGGTGGTTCACAGGATCAGTGAAGTGAACATATCTGATTTGATTCACAAGGTTGTCTCGTGGAAGGTATCCTCTGCTTGCTGGCGACCATCCCCCACCTGAAATCGGGGATGCCACAGGCGGTGCTGATGCCTGCCCCGGTGAAGGCCACGATGCGCCGTGCCTGCTGGATCTGCACCCCAGAGAAGGCAGAGACCACCGCAGTTTCGTCACTGCCGATTGCAAAGCACCTGGGCGAGCATGCTTTTCGATAGAGAGCCCTGCCGCGGGGCACACGAGGCGGAAGCAGAAGCGGGAGAGCAGTGGCGGCAGTGGCGGCAGGCATTGGCGGTGCTGTTGCGGTGCTCCAGCATCGCCCCGGCCTCCTCACCAGTTGTTCCAGGCGATCTACTTTAGCTTGCACCTCCTCCGGACTGTCAAACAGCTCAGGAGCCCCCAGCTGGCCACCAAGGTCCTCCCGAAAGCTAAGTTTTTCGGCGTAGCCCAGCGACATAGCGACTGCACTACGATGGGGAGATCTGTGGAAGAGACAGAACGCAGCCTCGTTCGAGCAGTGCCTTGTTCAACACTTGCCTCGCTGGCAGTTCATAGCAAAACTTACCTCGCAGGGCTGAGGACGCCCCTACCTGCACTACGAGTGGACACCACATCTACACTCTCTTCCCACAAGCCACGCGAGCCTCCAGCAGTCTGCTAAACAAGCTCACCTCGCGCCAAGCACCCCAGAGCAGACATGGCCCTTCCACCGGCGGTCGAGCAGGTGCAGGAGCGCCTGGTGCAGACGTGGGCGTCCGTTCGGCCGTATGCCAAGGTGCGACGCTGCACTTCGCTGGGTGGGGCAGCGCTGCAGGCGCTCCCACGCTGCTGAATACAGCCCCGGGAATAGTGGGCGATCAATTCGCAGCCGGGCTGCGCGGCCCAGTCAGGGTCCTGGCAGCAGGTCGCCGCTGCCGCCGCCGCCGCTGCCGCAACCCAGCAACCCAGCACTGCGTGCATCGAATCGCAGTCACCCTGGCTGGTCCACGGCTTGGTCTGTGCGTGCGTGTATCAAACAGCAGATGTACGAGCAGTCGGTCAAGGCAGACCCGAGGCCTGGGGATGTGCAACAAAGCCTTTGCTGCAAGCTGTGCCGCCGCTGCTTTGCCTCACCCTCCCCACCCGCATTGCCCCCTGCTGCAGACGGCGCTGCACTGGGGGTACATCCCCGCCATCATCGCGGCAGGCATGATGCTCACGGAGCCAAAGCCTAGCTGGGTGCAGCTGCTGGGCCCGATGTAAGGGAGTCGCTGTCCACCTTCTGGGCGCCTCCCCCGCCTGCTTTTCCACTCCCGCCCTCCCCTGCTTCTCGTTCCCTGCCACTGTCCTCCCTGATTCCACGCACATCCTGATTCATACACCCATTGTACACCCCTGCACGTGCAACCTGTGCTCTTGACATGACCTGGCACGCAATAGCGGTTGTGAAAACTGTGAAAGAAGAAACCAACCATGCAGCTTCGTGGTCTTAAATGAAGCAGAGAGCAGCAAGCAGCCAAGCAGGGGGGCAGGGGAAGCAGCAGAGCGGAGAAGAAAGAGGGAAGAGGATCGGGGTTTCATTAGTTTGCAGCAGGGGACCAAGAGGGTGCAGCGCAAAATTGAGTTTAGAACGATTGAGACATGCGAGTTGAAGGGAGTTTGAGCCTAGCATACGGTGGCACTGAAGGGAGGGGAAGCATACAAGGGAGCCCTGCCCAGCCCGGTGCTCAGCCCAGGTCTGTGACGTCGCAGGGCGCCAGCGCCGCGTGCATGCGCCCCAGCGCCTTCTCCACCCGCCCCCGCAGCCCCGCGTCCGCGCACTGCACCTTGCCGCTCTTGCCGTTGATCACCACGTGCTGCCCATCCACCTCCACAAACACCAGGCCCTGCAGGGGGGGAGGGTCAGGCAAGGGTGAAGAAGGGGTAGGCAGGGTGGGGTGAAGAAAGCCCAGATGAAAGTCGCGGGCTCTGCTACCGCTGGTGCAGATCGCTCACACGTGCAGGCACAGCTGCTGCCATAGCCCCCCAGGCAGGTGTTTAAAGAGCAGCGCCAGGCAAGCGTACAGCAGGGAACACTGCCCCCTGCACACACCTTTTGTCCACACAATCACACAAGCCACGCACCTGGTCTGCGTCCACACGTGCCGGCCCAAACTGCGCCCCCAGCAGCGAGGTCAGGATGCCCAGCTCCGCTCGCTCCACGGCGTCCGAGTCGCCCGCCGCCAGCGCCTTGCGCCGCGCCGCCTCCGCGCCCTCCATCCCCGCCGGCTGCCCCGCCGCCCCCAGCACCACGGCCACCACGGCATCCGCCACCATGTCGGCATCGCTGCCGCCGCACCACTCCAGCACAATGTGCCCGCTGCTGCTGCCGCCCACTGCCGCTGCCGCTGCCGCCGCCGGCTGGTAGGTGAGCGTGACGGCGTCGCCGATGCGCAGCACCTGGCCCCGGCTGGCGCCTGCCCCGGGCACTGCATCCACGCGCCCCAGGTCCCCCGCCCCTTGTGTCCCCTCAAACATCATCTCCAGCGCCAGCCGCACCTGCTGGGCCGGCCAGGCAGAAGAGAGAAGATCAGGGCAGGCGGGGCAAGAAGAGTTCTACTGAGCAAGGTGTAGCAGCGTGCAGCAGCAGAGGCGCAGGGGGATAGCACAGGAGGCCCAGAAAATCCCCTCGACAGCTCTGTTTGGCCCTCTTCTCCACAGAACCAGGGCAGCAGCGTCTGGATGACCCGCCAGGAACGTCGCTACCCTGCGCAGCCCTTCACCCTCTGCCCTTGTCACTGAAACCTTCCCATCCAAAACCAGCACTTGCCCCCCCAAACACCCTGTCCTGTCCTGTGACCCTGCCCACACCCCGCACCTCTGAGAAGGGGCGGTGCAGCGCCAGCGCCTGCCGCTGCACCACGCGCCCCGGGTGCAGCTTGGTGAAGCGCGGCAGGTCGTCGTGGTGCATGAGCGCCCGCCCGCCGCCGCGCGCCTGCACCAGCAGGCCGCGCACCGCCGCCCCCTCCCCCGCCGCCTTCTCGCCCAGCCGCCCCACCACCTTGGCGCTGCGCTCCGCCCGGTGCTCAATCAGCACCGGCTGCGTGACCTTGGGCATGTAGAGGGTGCGTGGTATGCCCAGCGCCGCAGCGTGCTGCTCCAGCGCCTTTTTCAGGCGTCCCATCTCCGTGGCCTCGCCGTGCACCAGCACCACGTGGGGCGGCTGCAGGGCGTCCAGGAACTCGCTGGTCTGGGGGAAGTCGGCGTGGGCGGAGAAGGAGATGGCGTCCACCTGCATGCGCAGGGGCACCTGCGGGGGCGCACGGGGGTACGGGTGACGAGGGGGTGGGGTAGGGCAGAGGCGAGGTGAGGAGGGCAGGAGGGTTCAGGGGCCCAGGCAGGGCAGGGGCCAGAAGGGGAGGCACAGGGGAGCGCAGGGCCGAGCGGGATGGAGGAGGGGCGCAGCACAGGCCCATGTGTGCCTGCTCTCCTCCCTTGCCAAGTTGTCAGCACCCAGCAGCTGCCCAGGCCACTTATGCCCAGCCAGCTCCTGCCCACCCTCCCCATGTGTCTGTTCGCCTCTTGCCTCCGTCCATCTTCCGCCAGACTGATACATCGGCCCTGCCCAGCTCCCTCCTCTCCTCCTCTCCTCTCCGCGTCTTCCCATCCCCTCCCCCAGCCTCACCTTGACGCCGTTGCGCGTCATCACCTCGGCGGGGTTCCCCAGGATGTCGCGAGCCAGCGTCCCCTGCACCGCAAAGTCGGCGATGACCACGCAGTTGCGCGGGTCCTCGCACCACGCCTCAAACAGCTCGCGGGACACGCCGCTCTGCGTGGAGTGGGGGCAGGGGGGGAAGAGGAGGAGAGGGGGCAGAGGTTGAGTAAGTCAGAAGGGGACAAAGGTTGCTGCAGATGGGGTGGGTGAGTGGGGATGGCAGGAAGGCAGAGGACAGGAGGCAGAGGTTGAAGACAAGGACGGGTGGGCTAAGGCAGAAGAAAGCGGATGAGCGGGCACAGTGGGGGGCACATGCCAGGCAGTAGCTGCAGGCCCGTAAGGCTGCCGGCAGCTTGCTATGGCTGCAGGGTCAAGAACAAGGCAACAACCAGTCTTCGGCACACTGCTGCCTCAATGCTGCCCAGGCCAACCCACAGCCACCCCAGTCGCACTGGCTGGACCCTCAACGACCACGGGTTGTGGGACCAGCGTCACCCTCCTCCTGCCCCTGCCACCCAACCCCGCCTCACCCCACCCGCCCATCCCACCTGCAGCATGGAGGGCGTGGCCATCACGACGCAGGGCCCCACATCGTCAAACTGCGCCGCCGACTTGAGGTGGGAGATGTGGCGGAAGTGGAAGGGGTTGGCCACAGTGAAGGCTGCCTTGATGTCGTCGTTCATCATCTCAATGTACGCCTGGTACACGCCCATGGCGCGGCGGGCCAGGCCGCTGGCCTGCGGGGGGTGGGAGGGAAGGGGTGAGGGCAGGATGGGGTGAGGCAGGGTGCAGAGGTGGTGCAGGCATGGGGCAGAGCGATGCGGGCTGGCCGGCTGGGTGGCTGCCAAGTGCAGACTGCACACCAACCCACCGAGGGGTCAGAGGGGGAAAGAGCGGTTACAGGTTACAATAACTTCTTTGCCCAATCCAGAACCTTCAGTAGCTGGCACAGAGAAATGGTCGCTTCCCCCTCATGAACAGAAGCCATCCGCAGTCCCTTGTCACCCCTTTCCTCTCAGCCTGCCGCACCCAACTTCCAGACAAGTCCAGCTTCACAGCGCCGTGGACCCTCTGCCCCACCTGCGCCATCAGAATCTGCTGCCCTAGCCATTGCCCCTGTGAGTGCTTGCCATGGCCCCACCTCTCCCATGTGCTGCCTGGCGCCCACCCCTGCATGTGCTTGCCTGGTAGATGGGCACGCCGTGCAGCTCCGGGTGCCGCTCCCAGTACTCCTCCAGTATCAGCAGCAGCTCCTGCGCGCGCCCCAGCGCCACCACCGGCAGCAGCACGCGCCCGCCGCGCGCCACTGCCGTGTGAATGCGCTCCACAAAGCGCTGCTCCCGCTCTTCGCGCGGCAGGTGGCGGGAGACGCCGTAGGTCGACTCCACAATCACAATGTGCGGCCGCTGGTCGGGCAGGTCGGCGGCCGGCATGTGGCGGTCGGGGATGCGGGAGTAGTCGCCGGTGTACAGCAGCCGCATGCCGCCAATCTCAATCTGTGGGGAAGGGGGCGTGCACGCACAGGCAGCGGGCAGCAGCTCACAGCAACCCCAACAGGCGCAGCTGCAGGCAAGTAGCTGTGCTGGCACACCAGAGATTGTGCTGCCACCACCACATCTGCCCACGTGCTGCTGCACCCAGCACGCCAGACCGGCATCCGCCCCCTACAGGCCGGCCCCACACCGGCGCAGCGCCGCTGCCCCACCTGGAACATCGCCGCCCCCAGCACGTGCCCTGCGCGGTACGCCGTGACGCGTATTCCATCCACATCCACGGTCTGGTGGAAGTCCACCACCTCGGTGCGCTCAACAGCGGCCTCCAGGTCACGCTCCGTGTACAGCCCCTCGCCTGCCGTGGGTTGGGGCAGGTTGGGGAGGGCAGGGGGTCAGGAGGGCGGAGGCAACAGCCAAGTTCGCACATGCTTGAACTGCTCGTGAGCAGCAAGGCACAGGTCCAAGCGCTAAGAAGCGTGCATGCATTTAGGTGGGGGGGCAGGCCTGACACGACAGCAAGGTGGCGAAGAGCAGGAGGTGAGGAGGCACAGCCAGGGCTGTTGTGCAGACGGCTGCAGCTGCCGTCTGCCAGCCAACAGCATACCTGAACCCGGTGCTGCTTGGCCAACCGGTGCCCTTCCGCCCGCCCCACCAGCTGCCCGCCCCACCAGCTGCCGCTTCTCACCCGTGCCGCCGCGGCTGACCTTCACAAAGTCCTTGAGCAGCGTGTGCACAATGGCCTTGGTGGCGTGCGTCATGAGCACGCGCCCCCGGAAGGGCGTGTGCCCGGTGACGTAGGGCACCGCGGCGCAGTGGTCCAGGTGGAAGTGCGTCACCAGCATGACATCCACCTCGCTCAGGTCCACCTCGTCAAAGAAGGGCAGCGAGGCGAGGCCAAAGAAGCCGGGGTGCACGCCGCAGTCGAGCATCACCGTCTTGCCGCCGTAGCGCACGATGATGCAGCTGCGGCCCACCTCCTGCCCCGCGCCCAGCGGCAGAATCTGCGGGAGCAGTAGTGCAATGTGGGCAGCTGGTTGGAGCGTACGGGGGCTGCAGCGGCGGCGGCGACACTGCTGCTTCCGCTCCCGCCACCTCCACCACCCAAGCTTGACGCCTTGCTGCTGCCTCGCCCGCCCTGCTGGGGCCCTCTTGCCCACCCCTCTCCCCTCACCTGCACAGTAGCATCGGCCTCGGCGCCTGCAGGCTCGGAAGCCTTGCGCTTGCTGGCCATGACGGCAACTGCCTGCACCTGGGCAGCCCTTGCCCGCAAATTTGGAAATTGCGGCACTGGGAAAGGAGGGCGGGGAGAGGTAGGTGAGCCATGAGTGAGCCATGAGTGACGTGTGATGAAGTGGGCGGAAACTGTTTACTGGCGCCTACCGGCCTTGAGGACCACCTCCGTGCGGCCTGAGCGGTTCGATCATTTTGTTTGCACCAGCCCGAGGCCCGCAAGCGCCCAGTCAACACCTGCTCGCGGCTGGTTTTTCAAGGGCTGCCCGCCGTGGGGCTGGCCGTGCGGGGGCACCGGTCGCATGGCACGGGGTTCAACCATTGTTGATCACACCGCGCAGCTTACGCAATGAGCGGGCCACCCAAGCGTCCGGCACTTCGAGTGGAGGTGCGCGCAGGGGCGTCAAGCGCCCCTTGGCGCGCAGGGCAACCGATGTAGCCGAGGGATGGCGCAGCCATACAGCCAGACGGGTTGCGGCTGCCCGGGAAGCTGGCGGCGGCGCCGCTGCCGCCTCAAACGCTGCTGCTGCCATTGTCGTTGTAGGTGCCGCACCTTGCATGCTGGCAAGAGTACCAGCCTGTGGGTGAGGGGCTTGATGGGTGCTGCTGTTCTTCTGATGTCGGTCTGGTGCACACAGTGCACCCGCCTGCCCCGCTCACCGCCCCGCGCGCTTGCTGCCCCCGTTCCCGCCCGTACTGGCAGGTGCCGGAGGAGGAGGCCTTGCAGTTTGGGGTGGTGCAGGAGGCGCCCTCAGAGACTGGGTCCCAAGCGTCAGGGTCAAAGCGCTACAGCCCTGGCACAATCCTGCGCGAGGCTGCCAGCTGGATAGGGCTGTCGCGCACGCCGCGCACACAGAGCGCCAACAACCTGGCTGCAGGCGGCAGCCGGCACGGCAACCGGGTGTCCGTCAACCCGCTGAAGCGGGCTGCCGCAGACGCCAAGTATGTCACCACCACGCAGCAGATGGAGGGCACCGATGCGACCTCCAAGGTACACTGGGTTAGGGCAGGTGGAGTAGAGCTGGGCAGCGCGATGGCTGGGTGAAATGCAAGGCATCGCTGCTTGCAGTGGCAGCTGGGTGCTGCAGCATGTTGTTGGTCGTGGGTGCTGGGCGGTCAGGGGAAGGGCAGGCAGCGAGGTGTCTGCAGTTCGTCGCAGAGGCGGCCTGCGATGATCGGTGGTGCCGTGGTTGGAGGGGCATGGCCGGGGCCCTCACCCTGGGTGTGCGCCTGTAGTTTGTGGGCTGGAGGGGTGTGGTCTTGAGCAGCCTTGACGTGTGCAGCTTCAGGGCTGTCGGGTTCTGTTGCATATGCAGGCAACAGCAATGAAGCAGGCACAGCGCACTGGGCTCTGTGCTTTCCTGCCGAGGCCCAGCAGGCCTCGGCGGCTGCTGCTCTGCCTTCCCTCCCGTCCACCTCTCCGCCTGCCTTCATCCACGTCTGCGACCTGCGCCTGCATGCCCACTCCGTCAGACCCACCTCCCGCACTGATCCGCTCCCGCAACCCCTCCACATGGGCAGGAGGCGGAGGGCGACACCCGCACCCGCATCATCTACAGCGACCGCGGCCAGCAGGCGGCGGCGGGGCACGAGTTTGAGTCCAACAAGGTGGTCACCAGCAAGTACAACGTCATCACCTTCTTGCCCATCTTCCTGTTCGAGATGTTCTCCCGCGTCGCCTACCTGTACTTCCTGCTCCAGGTGGGTGGGCGCATTGCATGGAGGGAGGGCGGTTGGGCGGGCTGGGGGCGGGGCGATCAGAGGCAATGGCAATCACAGGCGGATGCGCAATCTGGGAAACCGCGCATGTGGCGGCTCAGTTGGCCTGCCCCGGGGATCTCTGGTGTAGTGGTTGCCCTGCTGCTGGGTGGCACTAGCCCCAGCTTCCAGTTGTAGGGCGCCGTCGCTTCATGCTTGCCGTTGCCTGCACCTTGATGGGCCCCTGCGCAAGCGTGCTCCCTGCGCAGGCGGGCCTGTCCTGGTGGAGCGTGGTCTCCCCCTTCAGCGGCTACGGCTCCACCGCGGCGCTGGTGTTTGTGCTGGCGGTGGCCGCGGTGAAGGCGATCTGGGAGGATGTCAAGCGGCACCAGGAGGACAAGCGCATGAACACCAGCATCACGCACAAAGTGCAGCCAGACGGTGCGCGCGGTGTGGGTGCGGTGTGGGGCGGGGTGTCTGAGGGAGGTTCTGGTAGCAGGCTTGCGGGCTGGGCGGTCATCTGGCCTTGAACTGACAGGCGATGAGGAGGGAGCGTGCAGCTGGAAGGTGGAGGTAACTGTAGGACAGGAACCCTGCCAGCCAAGGCTGGGAGTTGGCCGCAAGGAGACAGGGCGGGCTTGCAACCCTCGTAGCTTGGCCTTGCTGTGCTGTGCTGCGCCGCCGTGCTGCGCCGCGTTCATGCCTCCAATCTTCTCCTACTGTGCCTGCTGCAGGCAGCGTGGTTGACGTGCTGTGGACTGATGTCCAGGTGGGCGACATCATCCAGGTGCGGGACGACGAGCTCTTCCCCGCCGACCTCATGTGCCTGCACTCCGACATGGACGAGAACGTGTGCTACATCAAGACAACCAACCTGGATGGGGAGACCAACCTGAAGATCCGCAAGCCGCTGGACATGAAGGGCCTGCCGGTGGGTGCTGGGAGGGCGGCGTTGTGGGGATTTGAGTGTGCAAGGTTGCTGTGTGCGGGGGTGGGGGCAGAAAGAAGTCAGTGCACCAGTGTTGATCATGGCGGTATGAGAGGTGCAACATTCGACGCAGAAGAAGAACACAGCCCTGCTGCTGCTGCCGCCGCCACCGCCACTGCCAACCTGCCACTCCAGCTGCTGCATTCACATGGAGCATGGCTGCCTGGGCACTGTGGCTGTGCTCTGCTTCCCACCTGTCATGTGCCGCTCATGCATTTGGCCTGCCCCTGCTGAAAGCTTCTGCACTGCTGCTGCCCGCCCCCGTGCAGGCGGACACCTTGGAGCAGGTGATGAAGCTGCAGCTGACGCTGACGGCGGAAGAGGCCAACAAGAACCTGCACAAGTTCAAGGGCAAGGTGCAGATCGTGGATGAGCGGCTGAGGGACATGCCACTCAGCCCTGGCGGCAGCGCAGGTGAGCGGGGGGCTTGGAAAGTAGTTGGGCTGGGTTGTGGGTGCTGCGGCGAGGCTGCTGGGTTTGATTGACTGGTGTGCCTCCTCTGCCTTTGCTGTGCTCCTAGCATGCCTGCCCACGCTCCGCCCTCCATTCCATTCTCATACTTTCATCCACGCGTTGCCTCACCCCCGCAGGCGGCCCGCCTGGCACCGACGTGCCGTCCGTGGACATCCCCGTCACCATGAACGAGATGCTGCTGCGCGGGTGCATGCTGAAGAACTCCAAGGCCATTGCCGGCCTGGTGGTGTACACCGGCAAGGAGACGCGCATCCAGATGAACGCAGCCAAGACGCCGCTGAAAGTCGGTGAGCAGGGGTGCGGTGGGGCGTACAGTGTGCATGTGCCGGCTGTGGGAGTTGGCGAGGGGCGTGCATCATGCATTGCTTGCATGCTTTCCGCTCGTGCCGTCAGCCCTGCTAGATTCCAATGCAGCAGCAGCACCAGCAACAAGAGGCATCTCGCTCCCCGTCTTACTTTCCAACGCTCCTTGTTGCCCCTCTTCCCGCCCCGCAGGCTCCTTTGACCGCTTCCTCAACCTTCAGATTGCGCTGGTCATCGCCATGCAGGTGGGTCCAGGGCAATGCGATTGGTTTGAAGTTAGCTGGCTAGCAGCAGCGGTCACGGGATGACTTTGCGTGCTGTGCCACAAGCTCTTCAGTGCTCGGCTGTCCTGCTCAGTCACGTCTGCCGCAGCCCGGCTGCTGCTGCTGCTGCTGCTGTTGATGCTTTGGTGCCGCTGCGAGATTTGGCATGCTGCACTGTACTGCTCCTCTCTTTCCTGAGCTTTCCTGAGCTGTGCTGCCCCCAAGTACCCCGCCCTTTTGTCGCGCAGCTGGCCATGTGCCTGTTCTGCTCCATCGCCAACTACATCTGGATCCAGCGGGAGGGCAAGAAGCACTACTACCTGGCACTGGATGTGTATGTGCAGGGCAACTGGGCCAATGCCGGCGCGCAGGTGCGGGCCTGGAAGGCAGTTGGGCAGGAAGCGAGGGGAGCGGTCATGAACAGCACACCTTCTGCCTTGTTGCTTGCCAGCTTGTTCCCTTGATTGCGTGCACTCACTGACGATTGTCACTCACTGTTGCATGCCTGTGATGCTGCTGCTGCCCCCGCAGATCGGCCTCACCTTCCTGACCTTCTGGATCCTGCTCTCCTACCTGGTCCCCATCTCGCTGTTCGTCACGCTGGAAATCGTGAAGTTCTGGCAGGTAGGGGGAGGCCTGCTCTGCGAGCCAGCAGGTCTAGGATGGGGAGCTCATCACCAACATGCATATCAAGTGTCAGAACCAAGGCTGGGCACCAGCCGTGCAGATGAGGGCGGTCCGCCATTGTCCCAGCTCGAGCACCCACCCACCCCCCTGTTCACATTACACCCCTGCAGGGTTTTGTGTTCATCAACTTTGACCGCGACATGCGCGACCCCAAGACCAAGGAGTGGGCGCGCTGCCGCAACTCCAACCTGAACGAGGACCTGGGCAAGGTGGGCGGGGGGCAGGGCAGGGTGGGGGCAGGGGCAGATTGAGGTGGGTCAGGGCGGGGCGGGGGCGGGCTCAGGTTGGGATGGGGCAGGGTGAGGCAATGGCGGGCTGGGCGGGGGTCCGGTGGGTGTGTGTGTGGAGAGGGATTTTCATCGGAGGATGTAGCAGGAAGCAAGGGGACGCAGCAGCGGCTGCCCGCCTGGCACCTTGCTTGGCAGTGCTCTGCCCACTTGTAAGCAACACGAATTCCTCCCCTGCCCCTCCCTCCCCCCCTCGCAGATCGAGTACATCTTCAGCGACAAGACGGGCACGCTGACCTCCAACGAGATGCAGCTGCGCCAGATTGCGGTCAAGGGCGTGGCCTATGGCAACGCCGACCTGCGGCTGGAGGAGCACCCGGAGCGCACTGGGCTGGTGGCGCTGCGCATGTTTGACCCGCGCCTCTACAAGGCGGCCGCCAAGGTGCAGCACTCCTCCTCCTGGTCGGGCCTCATCACCGCGGGCGGCAGCCGGCGCGACGTCATGGCGGTGAGTGCGGTGGAGGCAGCCGGCGCTGCCGTGGTTGTGGGGGCGTGCACACACTGCTTGGCCGTGCCTGTGCTTCGCCTGCTGCTTCGTCGCTGCTCAAAGCTGTCGCTCCCTGGCTCTTGACGACAGCAATGTTGAATGCCGTCTGCACATATGTGTGTGCCCTCCCTCCCGCAGCACCCCACCAGCTACCCCAATATGGATTCTGCCGGCTCCCTGGGCATCGCGGACGGCGAGGGCGGGCCCGAGTCGGGCGGCAGCGGCACGCCAGGTGGGTGGGGTGGGCAGGGTGGGGCCCTCTGGAACCCGACTTGCTTGCCTGTGCGGCTGCTCTATCAGCTGGCCCGACTTGCTGCCCGCTGCGCTCGAGCTGCGCCTGCTCAAGTCTCGTCTGCCCTATTCCTGGGCGCCTCCACCGCCTAGTGCAGGCCGGCACAACGACTGGGAGGAGGGCAGCACCGCCCTGGGGCACCACGTGATCGACTTCTGGACCAACATCTGCCTGTGCCAGTCGCTCATCCTGGAGAACAACCCCAAGGGCGGGCCCAAGCTGTACCAGGTGGGCTGGGCTGGGGGGCCAGGCAACCGGGCTGGATGTTCTGATGGAGGGCTTTCTGGCAGCTGCAAGTTAGGTGCTGAACGGCACTGGGCAGGGCGTGCAAATTATTCGTTCAAACGTCATCGGGGCAGGCATGTACTGGTGGTGAGGCACCGTGTTTGTGCTGGGCTGCCACACACCACAATGCGCGTTGCCCACTGGCCCTCCCATGCAGGGCCCCTCCCCCGACGAGGTGGCGCTGGTGGAGGCTGCCCGCCAGATGGGCTTTGAGTTCAAGGAGCGCACCAACCAGGGCGTGGTGCTGGACATGCTGGGGCAGGAGGTGGCGTACGAGGTGCTCAACGTCATGGAGTACAGCTCAGACAGGTGGGGCAAGAGGGGCCGGCGGGCAGACGGGGCAATGCACGGCGCGGACAGGACCGCTTTTTGTAGGGGCTTGTGGACAGAGCAGCTGGAGTTGTAATCATCACTTCCCGCCCCCATCCAATATAGTGCCAAGTAGATGCCTGCTCTTAGGAGCAGGACACAGATTGCGCTCCCTGCCTGCCCGTTTACCTAACTGCCTGCTGGCTGCCCCTCAATGTTGCTGCACAGGGCTCAAACGTCAGCTGTTCACTTGCGCCTCTGCCTCAACACATGCACGTGCCTGTCTGCCCGCCTGCCTTTTCCTGTGCCCGCAGAGGCTGCATGAGCGTGGTGGTGCGCGCCCCCGACGGCACCATCCGCCTGTACTGCAAGGGGTCGGATGCCAAGGTGATGAAGAAGATCCGCGCCGACACCCCCGCCGAGCTGCTGGACAACACCAACGCCAACCTGCACTACTTTGCCAAGCAGGTGTGGTGTGAGGAGGGCAGGGGGAGGGCGGGGGGCAGCAAATGCATCCAGGCCACGCCGCCAGGCTGGCTGCTGGTTGCAGCTGTGGGCAGGCCTCTGCTTGCAGCCTGCATGACATCCTTTGTGAGAACCGAGCAGGTTTGGGCCCTGGCACAGGTAAGCTTAAGCCGGCCCGCCTGCCGGCATGCCCTCACGCGCTGCTGTCACCCCACCCCCGCCCCAGGGCCTGCGCACGCTGGTGGTGGGCACCAAGATCATCGACGCCGCGGTGTACCAGGCCTGGGACCGGCGCTACCAGGAGGCGGCCGCCAGCTTTGTGGGGCGCGACGAGAAGCTGGATGCGCTGGGGCGGGACATTGAGGACGGGCTGGAGCTGATTGGCGTGACGGCCATTGAGGACAAGCTGCAGGTGGGTGGGTGCTGAGGCCCAGTTGGGAGGTGGGGGAGAAGGTGAGGCAGGGGCATTGCCAGGGGTGGGGTGACATGGAAGCAGCTGCCGCCTGTCTGCAGCCTGCCGCACCCAGGAAGCCGGGTTAGCGCATTCTCGCATCCGCCCTGCCACTGAGCATGCCTCTGCTGCAGGCCACCCTCCCAACCCGACCCTGCTCGTCACCGCTGCCCTGCCCTGCTGCCCTTTGCCCCCTCTTGCAGGACGGCGTGCCCGCCGCCATCCAGACGCTGCTGGACGCCTCCATCCGCGTGTGGATGATCACTGGCGACAAGCAGGAGACGGCGGTGAATATTGCGGTGTCCTGCCGCCTGGTGTCCAACCCCGACGACGTCATGATGCTCAACGTGGACGAGAAGGCGCAGTGTGAGTGGGGGCGGGGCTGGCGGGGAGGCAGGTGGTGGGGTGGGGGCGGACGGGACGCATGGATGTTACGGGAGGTGGCAGGTTAGGGTGGCTGACTCGTTACATGGCGTGGGACCCTCCCCTCCCCCCTCCTCAACGGGTGGAAGGGAAGGCTAGGCAAGCAGCCAGGCGGGAAAGTTGGTTGACGAAGGCAGCCAAAGTGGCGCCCCCTGGGACGCAGCTATCAGTGCCAACAGCTGCGGGGGAAGGAGGCATGAACTCACAGCAGCTGCCTCGCACTTCCTGACTGGTCCTGCTTCGTGCCCTGCTCCCGCTTTTCCTGCAGCTGCGGCCGCCGACGCGGACGCCAAGCTGGACGGCTTCCTGCGCCGGGTGGTGGAGCACTACGAGGCGGAGACCGGGGCACAGGTGCGCTGCGCTGTGGGGGCGGCAGGCAGGGGAACACTGTCAAGGGCACTTCTCCGGCTGCAGCGTCTGGATGAGCACAGCCTGTAGGGGTGGCCAGGTTTACAGCTGCCCTGCGCCAGCTCTTCTGGACTTCAGACACCTGATAGCTGCTCCCTTGCTTGACCCCTCTGCAGCTGAGCGGGCCGGCCGGGCGGGAGCTGTCGCCTGTGGAGTTGGCCGACCTGATCCCCTCGGACTGGCAGCGCGCTGAGCTGGCGGTGGACGGCCCCACGCTCACATTCATCCTGCAAGACGACGCGGTGCAGCACAAGCTGGCGGTGCTGGCGGCGCATTGCAGCGGCGTGGTGGTCAGCCGCTCCTCGCCCTCCCAGAAGGCGGCCATCGTCAAGATGATGACCCACTACGAGATGTGGAAGGCGGCGGGCACCAAGCGCGGCCTCAGGCGCTGGTACGCCTCGCACAAGCGCAGGCTGCAGGTGAGGCTGGGGGGGGGTGGCGGGAGGAAGGGGGGAGGTGCAGGGCTGAGCTCTTCCGGCTGTGCAAGGGTGTACTGGCAGGAGCAGGCAGTGAGAGCATACTTGGGGTGGAGGGAAGGCAGCAGTGCAGGGTTCTGGTCCCGTGAGGCTGCAGTGACTTAGGACAGCGGCTGAACTTGCTGCCATGTTTGCTGCTGTGTGGACTTGTCCACTCATCGTCTAACCTGCTGGCCACACACTTGTGCTTGCCTGCCCTTGCTTCTGGCCTTACACCCCCCCGCCTCTGCCTCCCGCCCGCAGGGCAAGATGCTGTCCATCGGCGACGGCGCCAACGACGTGGCCATGCTGCAGACCGCCGACGTGGGTGTGGGCATCATGGGCAAGGAGGGCCGCCAGGCCGTGAACAACTCCGACTACGCCATCTCGCAGTTCAGGTGGGGCGGGGCATGGCACAGGGAGGCGGGCAGCCCGGGGTTTAGTGGACAGCCAGGACGGCACCCGCAACACTACAGCTGAACTTCTCCACAGCTGAGCACCCTGGTGCCCCGCAGCTCAGGCTCAGTTGCTGATGGCTGCTGGCACAACACAGTACGGAATAGAAGGTTGGTTGATACTAGGAATAAACTGACAACAACCCCCCGGTGGTCCGCCCCCCTGCAGGTTCCTGGTGCCCCTGCTGCTGGTGCACGGCAACCTGTCGTACTACCGCCTGGCCCGCCTCATCAAGTACTCCTTCTACAAGAACATCACCTTTGCCTTTGTGCTGTTCTACTACCAGGTGCGGGCACGGGCGGGGAAAGGGCAGGGGTAGGCAGCGGGGGCGGAGCGGAAACAGGCGGGCCGTAAGGACGGCAGGCCACATGCCATGCTGGCGGTGGTGTGCACAGCGCAGGTTGCTGCAAATGCCTCTGCTCTGCCGGCAATGTGTTGCTGCCGAGACGAGACCAGGCTGGTGCGGCTTGCCTGGATGCGCCACACCCGTGCTCGCACCTCAGCTCCTCCGCCCAGCTCGCCCACCCCACCCCACCCCACCCACCCCCTCCCCCCGCCCGCAGTTCTACAATGGCTTCTCCGGCCAGGCGCTGGTGGACTCCATCACCGCCGCCGTGTTCAACGTCGTCTTCACCTCCTTCCCCATCCTCCTCTTCTCCATCCTGGACCGACCCGTCAAGAACCTGCGCGCACTCATCCGCTACCCGCAGGTGGGCAGGGGCAGGGCGGTGCGGGGCCCCGGCTGGGGGCAGCCAACCAGCCAGCAGTCGAGCCGACCATTTGCAGCCAGTGCCTCTCTCTCTGTTCACCCATGGCTGGCCCTCTTCCGAGCCCTGTGCTGCCGACTGACGCTGCCTCCTGCCCCCGCCCCTGTTCCCCTCCCCCCCCCGTGCAGCTGTACGACAAGCGCGGCTCCCGCTCCCTCACCACCCTGTCCTTCTGGAAGACGGGCGTGCTGCTGGGTGCGGTGCACGGCGCCGTCTGCTTCTTCATCCCCTACTACTCCCAGGCCACTTCGGGGAGCCACAACATCACCGACGTCTACTCCCTGGGCAAGATGGCGTTTGTGGCGCTGCTGGGGGCGGTGACGCTGGAGGTGGCGCTGGTGGCGCGCTACTGGACCTGGCTCTTCGGCATCTTCACCTTCTTCTCATACTTCCTGGTCTACCCATTCATGATCATCTTCCCACTCGTGGGTGAGCGCGGTGGCGTAAGGAGGCAGCCGGGGAGGGCCAGGGGCAGCGCGTGGGATGGCTAGGGAGGCAGCAGGAGCAGGTGGACATGGGGGCAACAGGGTGCGCAGGGGGCCCACTGTTCGCAGGGTGCTACGGGCTAGGACTGGCACTTGCGGGTATTGCGGCTGTGCGCACGTTTGGGGAGGTGACTGTGAGGTGTGCACGTGTGCCAGGCCGGGCATTGCGCCTTGTGCCGTTGCTGAGCGCCCCGGCGTCTGCCCCTGCGTGTCGGCTACTCGTATCACCTGCTGGCACTCATCCCTCACGTCACCTGGTTCTGCACCACATGCCCGGTGCCCCACTCCCACCTGCCCTTCTAATCCCATCACCCTGCCGTGTTCCCCCGCCCCCTGTCCCTCCCCCCAGAGCTGGCCGTGGGCTTCTACGACCCCTCCAACGTCGGCGTGTCTGACGAGGTGCTGTCCAGCCCCACCTTCTGGTTTGTCATCCTCGTCTGCTACATCATCACCTTTGGCATGCGCTTTGCGGAGCGCACCGCCGACTGGGCGTTCAAGCCGCAGGACTCGTTCATCCTGTCGGAAAAGGTGGGGGCCAGGCGCAGGGGGGCAGGGCAGCGACAGCCGGCATGCTGGGCAGGCACAGCAGCAGGAAGAGCATGGGAATGCGTGGGCAGCAGCAGCGGGTGCACAGCGCAGATCCTGGTTGTGGCGTGGTGTGTCCACAACTAATGCTGCAGCGGGCGCTTGGAGAGGATGCTGCATCCAACCATGACACTGCCTGCTGCCTCCGCTGCTGCCGCGGTGCCTGATGCTTCCTTCCGCTGCTGCCATCCCACCCCATTCTTGCAGGAGCGCAAGGACGGCCTGATGCGCGACCTGAGCGCCCCCACCCGCCAGCGGCTGGCCGACCTGGGCACCGTGCGCCAGCGCAGCAGCCACCGGTCCACGGGCGACCTGGAGCGCGGCGCCGGCATGTCCTCCGGCGAGCTGCAGTCTGGCGAGCTGTCCTCCGGAGAGGTGCCCCCGCTGCGCGCGCAGTATGGCGGCGCCTCCATGCAGCAGTGGCAGAGCGGCAGCGAGGGCGACGGCGGGCTGGAGATGCGCGGCAGCGGCAGCAGCAACCGCATGGGCTCGGTGCCCGAGCAGTATGCCGGCACAGACGGCGCACCGACGCGCGGCTGGGACAACCTGGCTATGCGGCAGTCCTCGGTGGTGCGCTTTGCCAGCCACGCGCGCAGCGCGTCGGGCACGCAGTACCCGCTGCAGAGGTGACCCACGCGCCGCCCTGATGCACCCTAGCGCCCCCCGCCATGCCTCTGTTCGCTTCCTGCTCCCACATACACACGTCGATTTTTGTAAACTGGACAACTGCATTGCTCAGGCCATAGCTGGTGTGTTGTTCAAAAGGAGGAATCAGTGCAAGCAGGGCGGAAACACTCGATCAGCAAACATTCAACGTGCAATCAGTTGCAGCGTGGCTTCACTACCAGCCAGTGTGGCATCATGCAGGATGGTGTGCGGGCACGGCGGCAGGGATGCTCTGGCTCAAACTTCCAGCCTGCCCATGCAAACCTCAGCTGCATGCAGAACAGGATTCTGCAGCTGACCCGCCAGCACCCAGACACAGCTTCTTCCGCCTCCCCACATCTCGCCACGCCCCTCCACTGTGGCCCCACCCTTCATATATCTAGATAATCTACACTAGACACATCACACAAAACGGTGCTATAATACCTCGGATGCAATGCCGGTAGATACCTGATGCAACAATACACACTGGTTGGGGGAATGCAACGAGGCCTAGCATGCAACGGAGGCGCCCGCCCAACACAGCACAGCGTGCCGCTGTTCATGTGTGTGAGCCCCCGGCCTGCCTGCACCACTCAGCTCACGTAGCGCACAATCCTGCCGGGCCCTCCTTGCCCCTTATCCGATATCGTGCACTTGTGCGCACCTCGAAGCCCTCCCAGCAACTCGCCTGTGCCCCGTTTGTGCCTCTCGGCACCTTGGTCGCCCCCCAGCGACCCCACCAGCAACGGAGCCGTCCAATGGAGGCCTCCCAGCCAGCAGCCGCCTCGCCCCGGCACCGCCCGCCGTCGCCAGCAGCCCCCACGCTGCTGGACCTGCCGCCGGATGCTCTGGCTCATGTGGCGGAGCTGCTGGGGCCGCAGCCACTGCACCGGCTGTACCTGGGAGCCAGCTGCCGCACTCTGCTGGCAGCCTCGCAGCAGAGCAGTGGGCCCAGCTGGTGGCGGCGGTTGGTAGTTGTGATGCGCACCCGCCGTGGCCTCGCTGCCTTCCACGCCTGGATGCACCGGCAGCGGCCGGGCATTGCCACACTGTCGGTACACAACCGCATTAGACGTGCCAACCGGCTACGCTCCGAGATCCTCCATCTACCCAGCCCGCCACGTGAGTGGGCTTGGAGGCACGGCGGCAGTGCGACTGCGTGGCTCGCTCGTGCTCCGCCTTTGCTCCTTGCAGGCTCATGGGGCAATGCCTTGGCGCACCTGGCTCTCGGTTCTCTCGGCCAGCAAGCAGCTCCATTCCGTGCCCTTGTAGCTGAGCAGACAGGGATTTTCTCTCCTTCACGCAGTGCAAGGGCTGCGGGACTTGGAACTCGAAGACGTGACACTGACGGCAGAGCAGCTGCCCTCCATCTTTCAGCACACACGGCTCACGCGGCTGTCCATGAGCAGCAGGGACGTGGGGCAGCTGCCGAGCCAGCTGGGGCACCTCTCCCAACTGTGCTGCTTCCAGCTGCGCTGCGGTGACGTGCTTGGCGGGTTGGAGCACCTGTCTCTGCTCACACAGCTCACCGCCCTGCAGCTGAACAGGCTCAGCACAGGCCGCTCCCTCCCACCCGGCCTCAGCGCACTCAGCGGCCTGCGCGAGCTCTCCTTATTCTGCGGGGGGGGAGGAGGAGGAGGAGGAGGAGGAGGAGGAGGAGGAGGAGAGCGACTCAGGCAGCGAGGAGGAGACCATCGGGGTGGCACCTCGCAGTGCCTGGCGCAGCCTGCTCCAGCACTTCACCCAGCTGGGAGTGCTGCGCGTGCATGACATCAGAGGGCTTCCAGAATCACTCACCGCTCTGCTCCAACTGCACACCCTGGACGTGTCAGGCAGCTATCTGCTGCAGCACGGCTGGCAGCACCTGGCGACAGCGGCGGCTCACGGGCAGCGCCTCACCTCTCTCAACCTGAGCGACTGCGAGGTAACCGAGCTGCCGCAAGCGCTGAGTGCCCTGACAGCCTTGCGCTGGCTGAGCGTGGATTGTACCGGGCTGGGAGACTGGGCTCCCCTTGAAGGCGGCTTGCAGCATCTGGTCAGCCTGCCGCTCACCCGCCTGGACCTGGACAGCTGTGCCAGCAGGCTGCCAGACGCGTTTGGCTCGCTGGCGACGCTGCAGCACTTGGACGTCAGAATGGATGATGGCTGCAGCAATGTGCACATCCTGTCCCGCCTCAGCGGCCTCACGCAGCTGCGGCTCATCGTGTCAGCAGCGGGCGAGTCCAGCTTCCCACCTCTCGGCAGCACCGCCCTTCGAAGCCTGGCATTAAGTGACGAGCGCTTCCACGCACAGCTTCACCTCGGCTGGCCGCAGCTGGGCGCGCTCGGCCAGGGGCTGACGCGGCTGGAGCTAGAAGATCTGGCTGGCGACGCCTGGCCTGCAGCCATGTCCAGCCTGGCGGCCCTGCAGGAGCTGGAGGTGACACGTGCTGGGTGGCTGGGCAGCGGCTGGCAGCACCTGTCGGGCCTGCAGCGCCTGACCAGCCTGAGCCTCCGCGCCTGCTCTGCTGCGGCCGGTGATGGGGGCAGCCGGGCTGCCGCCCCTCAGACAAGCCCTCCAGGGCTGCAGAGGCTGATCGTGATGGACTGCAAGTTCACCGGCAACCAGCTGGCGCCTGCCCTGGCAGTGCAGCCCCTTCTGACGTACCTGAAACTGGGGGCTCTCAAAGGCTACGAGGCATCCATGCCCGTCGTTCCACATACCGCCAGCTTCCCATCGCTGCACGCCCTAGCCCTTTCCGTGAGCTCCCATCTCCCTTTGCTGCAGCAGGCCGTGCCTCTGCATGGGGTCACCTGCCTGGTGCTTGGTGGAGCCGAGCTGCAGCAAGAGCAGTTGCCGCCAGTGCTGGCCTCCTGCTCTGCTCTCAACAACCTCACCCTGGCTTCCTCCTGCCCGATCACTGGCGGCTGGCAGCACCTGGCGAGCATGCAGCACCTGACAGCTCTCAGTCTGAGCCACTGTAGGCTTCACCTGCTTCCTAGTTCTCTTACCACCCTCACCAACCTGCGTCGCCTCGACCTCGGCAGCAACCCCGAGCTCACTGGAGGCTGGCAGCACCTAAGGGGGCTCACACAGCTGACCCACCTGGGCCTGCTAGGATTTGACGGACCCCTGCTGCCCTACTTCCTCATCGCCCGCAACGGGCTGCGCATCGACTTGCGCCTGGGTGTTGGCTGGGAGCAGGTGTGAAGTTTTGTGCCATGCACGCCCTAGCCCCCGCACCCGGAATCAGAGAGGTTTAAATCAGAGGCCCCACCTCTGTGCACATCTCGATTTCAGTCCTTTGCAAGACCGTTGGTGCGCTCCCGGGCCCGTCTCCACTGTTCAGTTTGTTTGCACAGCTCGTTCTTTGTAAATTCAGAACACCCGCTGCGGAAACTGGCATGCCGCGGCATGTCCGCCGCCCCAGGCTGCCCTCAGTGCCTTGACTATGGGAAGGGGGGACATGCTCCGCTGGGGTGTCGTCAACTCATAGCAATGCATCCAACCACGTTTGGAGGGGGTCGCTCCCAAGTCCTGCTCTCCCTGCTCGGCTGGCCAGCTAGGATTGGGTGACCAGAAACTGGCGCTCAGAGCCTGCTCCAGCCCCTCTGCAGCAGATTCTGCTGCCCCTGGACCGTCCCACAGCTGCGGCCACCATGCAGCGCTGCCAGGCCCTCAGGACCTCCTCCGCCAGCGGCCGCACCGCCTCCGGGCGCCGGCAGCTGCGCGTTGCCTGCGTGGCCGCTCCCCCTACCCCCTCTCGCACGCCCGCCAGCACCGGCTCGGTGAGCGAGCCCAGCATGCCGCCGCGAGTCCCGCCGCTGCCCCACTCCCACCAACCCTGCGGGCGCTCGATCATAGCACCTAACGGGCCTGTACAATCCGTGGGAGCGCGCTCGGCGCCATAGCCGGCACTGACAGCGGTGCCGCTGTCGCTGCCTGCCGCCGCCAGTCCGCCGCCAGTCTGCTCTGGGCAGCCTGCCGCAGCGCCCCGGTGCCTCACCCCCCCGCTCCCCAAATCTGAACCTGCCGCAGGTCAAGCGTGCCATGACCATGACTGAGAAGATCCTGGCCAAGCACAGCGACAAGCCTGTGGTGATGCCGGGCGACAACGTGTGGACCAACGTGGACAAGCTGCTCACCCACGACGTGTGCGGCCCCGGCACCTTTGGCATCTTCCAGAAGGAGTTTGGCATGGATGCTCAGGTGGGGAGGGCGAGTGGGAGCACCAGGGAGGGTGGGGGAGGGAGGGGAGGGACGAACGGAAGTAGTGGGCAGTGCGCTGGGGTCGGGAGGAGAAGGCGAGGAGGGAAGCAGGCGGCAGGCTGCAGACCGCCGGCGCTGAGTGGTGCGGCTGGTGGTGGTGGGGACAGCTACAGGAGTATGTGTGATACCGTTTTTTTCTGGCAGGCGGCTGGAGCTGATGGCGGTCTGGATCGCCGCTACACAACCTCACAATCCAGTTGCTGTCGCAGACTGCGCCCCGCTGCCCTGCTGGCCCTCTACCGTGGCTGCCCTCTTTCCACACACACACCACCAAGCTTCACCACGGTACCCACCCTCAAATATTGCTCCATCTGCCCCCCGCGCACCAGGTGTGGGACAATGAGCGCGTGGTGATCATCCCCGACCACTACATCTTCACATCCGACCCACGTGCCAACCGCAACGTAGACATCCTGCGCGAGGTGCGGCGCCCCGCCTGCCCGCCTGCCCGCCTGCCTGCTAGCGGCCTGCCTGCTAGCGGCCTGCCTGCGCGCGCTGGCTTCCCGGGGGCTGTCTGGAGGAGGCCTCTGTGCTGCTGCCGCGCCCCCCCCCCGCCCACACACACCTGCCCGCCCTCTCTCTCCCACACCCCTCTCCCACATCGCGCCTCCAGGTGGCGGACAAGTACAACATCAAGTACTTTTACGATATCAAGGACCGCGGCGACTTCCGCGCCAACCCCGACTACAAGGGGGTGTGCCACGTGGCGCTGGCGCAGGAGGGGCACTGCAAGCCAGGTGCGTGAAGCAGAGGGTGGGGTGAGGGGGCGGGTGCGTCGCGATGGGAAGCGCAGGAGGGATGCCCCCTGGGGGCACTGCAGCCGGGTGGTTTTGCTGGGAGAAGTGGAAGCAGGGGATGGGAGAAGTGAAGCAGCGCAACTGCCCTGGTACCTCTGAACGCGCTCCTGGCCTACGCCCTTCCGCAGCCCGTCCTGCCCCCCACCCTCCCCCACCCCTTCTTGGCCTCCACCCCTTCCCCCTCGCCCCCCGCCTGCAGGCGAGGTGCTGTTTGGCACCGACTCCCACACCTGCAACGCCGGCGCGTTTGGCCAGTTTGCCACGGGCGTGGGCAACACGGACGCCGGCTTCATCCTGGGCACCGGCAAGCTGCTGATCAAGGTGCCGCCCACCATGCGGTTTGCCATGGACGGCAAGATGCCCAGCTACCTGCAGGCCAAGGACCTCATCCTGCACATCATCGGGGAGATCAGCGTGGCGGGTGAGGGCGGGCGCTGCTGCTGCTGTGCATCTTGCTGCTCTTGTGTTGTGGGTGGTGAGGAGGGGTTTGAGGGCGGGGCCAAGGGCTTCCGCAAGCCCGGAAGCCATCGGCGCGACCGGCGTGGCGGGCCAAACACTCGAGAGTTGTTGGAGTCATGAAGAAAGAGTAGGTAGGGGTGCGGCTTCGTCCCGCACGCGCCTGCACGCTTCCCTGGGGAGTGCAGAGCCCCAGACAAGCATGGACGCCCCACCCACCCGCCCACCCACCTCACTTCTTCCCTCCTTCCTTTCCTCCTTGCCTGTCCTTCCTCCCCCCAAATTGCAGGCGCCACGTACCGGTCGATGGAGTTTGTTGGCGACGCCATCAGCCAGATGAACATGGAGGAGCGCATGACGGTGTGCAACATGGTGGTGGAGGCGGGCGGCAAGAACGGCGTGTGCCCCGCTGACCAGACCACCTTTGACTACGTGGAGGCGCGCACCTCGGAGCCCTACGAGGCCGTCTACTCGGACGAGGCCTCCAGCTTCTTTGCGGGTGAGTGTGGCAGGCAGCAGCCTTGTGGTGTGTGGGCGGGTGGGTGTGAGGCTGGGGTGGTGTGCAGGGTAAGAGGGGTCATCCAGAGGGTGGCACAGAGGTGGGGGCAGCAGCTGTTGGCTGCAGCTGGAGGCGTGCTGGGGGCGACCCTTTGGTGTCTGGGAGGTGCTGATGTGTTGGGCCAGCAACCTCCTGCACCTTCCTTCCCCACCAGCTCACCCGTGCCCCCCCTCCCCTCTTCCTGGCCTGACGTGACCAAGGTGGAGCCTTCACAGCCTGTCAACCCCACAGGCGCCTGATACCTCACAGTTCTCTTCTTCCTGCTTGATTGGCTCCCACCGCAGACTACCGGTTTGACGTGAGCAAGTTGGAGCCGACGGTGGCGGCCCCCCACTCGCCCGACAACCGCAAGCTTGCGCGCGAATGCCACGACGTCAAGATTGACCGCGTCTACATCGGCTCGTGCACGGGCGGCAAGACGGAGGACTTCATGACCGCCGCCAAGCTGCTGCACGGCGCGGGGCGGCAGGTCAAGGTGCCCACCTACCTCGTGCCCGCCACGCAAAAGGTGGGCGGGGCGGTGGGGGGCATACAGGGGTTTGGTGGAGTGTTGAGGGGGGAATGGTGGGGGCGGGGTTGAGCAGCCTGCCCGGAGCAGCCCTGAGGGCTCTGCTGCCAGCAGCTGGCCCACTTTGTGTGGTGTACAGCTGCATGCTGACCTGGCATGACTGGCTGGGCTTCTTGCGCGCTCCGAAGCGACAGCACGGCCCAACACTGCTGCCCAGACCGCCTGCACCTTGCGCTCCTCCATGCCCCTCTCACCCCTCCCCTGCCTGCGCGCTCCCCCTCCCCGCCCGCCCAGGTGTGGGGCGACGTGTACACGCTGCCCGTGCCCGGCTGCGACGGCAAGACGGCTGCCGAGATTTTCGAGGCGGCGGGCTGCGTCACCCCCGCCGCCCCTAGCTGCGCGGCCTGCCTGGGCGGCCCTCGCGACACCTTTGCACGCATGAACGAGCCCGAGGTCTGCGTCTCCACCACCAACCGGTGAGCATGCAGGGGGCAGAGGGCACTGCTGGGAAGTGTTTGTAAGGGAAGGGTAGGATGTGCCGGCGTGAACGAGCCCCAGGTCTGCGCGTCCAACACCAACTGGTGGGCTAACAACAGAAAAGGAGGGAGGGTCACCTGGGTGACATGGGGTGCGGGCGGGGGAGGCAGGTTGGGGCCGCCCACATTGCACAGCCGTGCGGTCGCGTCTGGCTGTCGTGCAGGCAGGATGTGGCGAACTGGCTCGCAGCCTGGCGCTGACACAGCTCCTCCCTTGTCCAAGCGCACCACTCATTAGACCCGCCGAACCCGCCCTCACCCGCCCTCCCCTGCCCCCCCCCCCCCGCCCCCTGCAGCAACTTCCCTGGCCGCATGGGCCACAAGGAGGGTCAGATCTACCTGGCCTCCCCCTACACCGCAGCCGCCTCCGCCCTCGCCGGCCACGTCTGCGACCCGCGCGAGTACATGGCATGAGCTCACGGCTACAGAGGTCACACCACAATCATTTGATGGAGCGCATCTTGTGACGACTGGGACGGGCCTGGGTGCTGCAGTGCCGCTGCCCCTCTTCCGTGACCGCCACTTGCATTGCATTGACCCCTCCCCCCTGCTCGCCGTCCCGGCGGGCAGCCTTGCCGGGGTGGGCCTGCCAGCCCAAGCGGAGACACACTGCTGGGCTGGCCTGCGCCTGCCCTGGGGTGTACTACCCACCACCACCACCGCCACCGCCACAGTCCTCCCCCAGGGCGCTAGCACATATCCTCTCTCCCGCTTGCTGTTGCTGCCGCTGCCCTCCTACCCCGGTGCGTTACACAAAACACACCCGCTGCAAACGCTCGCTGGCGCCCTCCATCGGGCACCCCCTCTGAAGTGTAGTACAAACAACCACAACCACATGTAACTTGGTCAGTTCAGAAGTGGGGCCGCAAGGCGTAGGGTAGGGTGGGGTGCGTGGCTGGGTGGTGGCTGGGTGGGCGGGAGCTCTGCTGGTCGAATGGAGCAGCAGAGGAGCCGCGGGCAAGTGGGGGCACAAGCGGATGGGGCCAGGCTTGCTGACTGGGGGAGCTGTGCTGGGCAAGTGGGGCTGAAATCAGAGGCGGCACCCTGAATGGCAAGGCGCGCATTGCTGGGCACAAGGTGGGGATTGAGGGAGACGGACGGAAAGATCAGATGGGCTGACAGAGGCAGGGAAAGATTGCCTGGCTGAGGTGTGAAGCATTGGAAGTAGGCGCAGCTGCTTGGCTGGCTTGTGCCTGGGCTGGGCTGGCAGCGGGCGACCCTAGAACGTGTTCCACTCGGCCCCACGCCCCCCTCTGCTGTCCAAGTCGACGTCAAGCGGGATGGAGATGGCGCGCGCGTTGCCGCCCCCGGTGTAGCCTGCGCAGGGCAGGCAGGGCAGGGCAGGCAGGGTGGGCAGGGTGGGCCGGTGAAACACTTGTCACCTCAATGGCTGCACCAAAAGACTGCTGTTGTGCAGGGGCGCTGGGAGGCCCAGGGCTGAAGCCCTGCCAGCAGCAGTTGAGCGCCTGAAAAGAGGCTCAGCAGACGGTGCATGCCTGGGCCAGCTGCTGGCGGCAGGTGGCAATGGCACCGACATGAGCACTCTCTCCCCGCCACACCACCCTGCCACCTCACCAGCCCACCCTTGCCCGCCCAGCCCCGCCCCCGCACCGGGTCCCCGCTTGTTGGCCGTCTTGATGCCCACCCGCACCCGCTCCTGCACCTCCCACAGGTTCAAGTAGTCGGCCACCGCCTGCAGCTGGAGCTCGTACTCCTCCTCGGTCAGCGGGAAGCTCTGCGAGGCAGGGGGGCAGGTGAAGCGTTTTGTTTGCTGCAAAGCATGACCACAGCGTGTGGCAGATAGGTCGAACCGAGGTAGTCGGCTGCCGCTGGCAGCTGCATCGTGTGCCCTCCCGCTTCCAACTAGCGGGGCACATTCTAAGGACGTCCCAGGCTGCCGCCCCACAAACAAACAAACTCAATCTTCTGGTCGCACGCCTCCCCCGCCTCACCTTTTGCTCCAGGAAGCGCCACATCACCTGCAGCGCAGCCACAGCGTGCCAGGGCACCAATCAATCACACATACTGACCAACCCCATATCCCGCCCAGCAGGCTGCAGTGCTGGCGGGAGTGCCAATGACGTGCCTTGCTGCGGCGCAGGTCGCCCCTTGCTGGCAAGGCGGGGCGCAAGCAGTCTTCGAGGTGACGGCAGGCCCGCTGCTGTGAAACCACGCTCCCCAACCTGTTCCTGCATGCCCCCTCCCGCCCCAACCCCCGCCTCACGTGCAGGTACACCCGCCGCCCGCGCTTCTGTATGCGCACGTCGTAGCTGACCCCCCACTTGTCCATCACAAGCTCACGCAGCTCCTCCCCGGTGATGGGGGCCACCGGGGACAGCAGGCGGTTCAGCCGGTCTGCGTCGTCACGGCTGCTCAGGGCCTCCGGCTCTGCAGGGTCTGCACGCAAGCAAGCGGGCGCGCGGGCAGGCGCACCAAGAGGCAGGGATAAAAGGGTTGCGTGGCCTCCCTTGCTCTGGTGATGCTGAGGTGTGGTTATAATTTCTTCTGCTGGACCATGTCTCCTGCTATCTGCACTGGGCTTTGCAGGCTGTGCACTTTGCATGCAGGCGAGCGGGCAAGCCCCTGCGGCAGGCCGAAAGACCATCGGTGTGCCTCCGCCAGCACCAAACACACATCCCCAGCTGCCCTCTCCGCCGCTGCATGGCCAAGTTGCCACTGACCTGCATCATCGCTGCTGGCGGCGGCGCAGCGCAGGAGTGGGCGCCGGCAGAGCGCGCGTGCCCTGCGTGCGCCTTTGGCCGCCGCCGCCGCCGCCGCTTGCGCCGAGGGGCTAGGCCTCTGACAGCGCCGCGCCGCTGCTGGCCACGTTGATACTGGCGATAATCCTCTTGCTGTTGCTGGCTGCCGGTTGCAGCGGGCGCTTGCCGACATGGAGGGCCAAGGGAAGGTGTAGGACGTCTGGCAGCCGCGTGCAACACCCCAAACGAGTTCTGATGACCACCAAGACCCAGCTGCAGGAGTCAATTGCTCAGCGGATGAGCCAAAGTCAAGTTTCATCGGCCATTGCCTCGCTGGCAATTGTGTCGTTCAATGCTGGGGCGCTCGATAGGTATCTGATCACCCTGTTTCAATTGACATGAGCTGAATCCGAGACATGAGCGCCTTCACACAGTTGCTTGACAGGGGCATTGCGGCAGATGGAGCGATCGCGGCGTGGTGCCCCACAATGGACCTGCTGGCCCTGGCCACAGCCGAAGGCCAGCTCCATGTCCATCGCTTGAACTGGCAGCGGTTGTGGTGGACCTCCCCCGATGCGCCCATCACCGGTGAGCAGCTGCCGGCTTCTGGGCTGCAGAATCAAGTGCCAACCGATCAATGACGATAGTGTGGACCGAAAGGTTGCAGCGCGAGCAGGGTGTCCGCTCACCTCTCGACTGCCGCCAGCCGCCGCTGCCTGCCGCCTGTTGCCATCGCTTGCCCTCCACTCCCGCCCACCCCTGGTGAACCTCCCTCTTTCCGCAGCACTGGAGTGGCGGCCTGATGGCAAGCAGCTGGCAGTGGGGATGGAGGACGGCACGGTGATGCTGCTGAACACAGAGGATGGGGAGGTGCAGCACAAGTGCCAGCTGCTGCCAGACGCTCTCGTGGCCATCAGCTGGACAGAGGCAGCGCCAGCAGCAGCACCGGCACAGGGGCAGTCTTCCAGGGCCGGCGGCCTAGCCGGCAGCATGTGCGGCGCAGGTGGTGCAGGGGCTGCCGCCACCGCTGCCTCACAGCTGGCAGAGGACCGCACGCGGCGCATGTTTGCGCCACCGCCGCCGCCCGTGCCGCCGGCAGCAGCGGGTCTGGCCGTGGGTTACTCCACCTGCGGACGGCGGCCCACCCAGGCCTGGCCCGCGGAGCCGCCTCGGCTGGCGGTGCTGGCCTGTGCATCGTCAGCCGGCGAGCTGGTGCTGTGCACCTCGGGCCTGTTCCCACTGGCCCGCCTGCCCCTCCCCACCCTGCTGGGCAGCCCCTCCGTCTCTGTCCTGCGCCTCGCCACCGCCCCCAGCCTGCAGCAGCTGACCGTGTGCTGGCATGGCAGCAGTGACGTCAACGGCGGCAGCGGGGGGCTGCGCCTCAGCGCACTCAGCATGCGGCACATCGGCTCCCACGCCGTGCAGCTGCACCGCCTGGCGCTGGCGGCCACCCACGTCAACTCCCTGCTCCTGGGCTGCTCCCAGAGCTTCCAGGCGGCGTGCAAGGAGTGGCAGGGCGGCATGCAGGAGTTTGGGGAGAGCCGTGGGCGGCTGGTGAGGCGGGGGGCTGCGTGCCATGCCATGCCATGCCGGCTGCCGGGGGCTGGGCCTGGCTGTGCTGCCCTGGTGATGCCGAGACACCACATGCCAGCCGGAATGTGCTGTCCTAGTTGCACCACACGCCAGGCTGCTTGAGCAGGCTTCAGGCGTGGAGGCAGCTGCCGCCCCCCCACCCCCACCCCACCCTCCACCCAGTTATTCCTGGCCCCCGACTTCGCAAGCGACTACCCCCCTCCCTGCCTCTGCCTGCCCCCACGCCGGCAGGTGAGCCTGATGAGCGACTATGGAGCTGCAGGGGAGCCCGCCGACGAGCTGCAGCGGCTGCTGGCCACCGGTGCCGTGGGCGGCGCGCTGCAGCAGTACATCACCGTCACGCTAGGTACTGCCGCCGGCGCTGACCTGGCTGTGCCTTGCCATTTTGACTCAACTCATCTTGATTTTGACTGTGCTGGGCGACACCGAGGCATGCACTCCCGCACAACGCCCGCCAGCCGAGCTGCCTTGCCTGGTAGTGCCTGGTTTCCGCCGCCCTGCGATCCACCCAAGCACCCCACACTAACCCGCTCGTTCGCCTTGCCTCTCTGCCCGCCTGCCTGCAGGCGAGCCCGGCCTCAAGAAACTTGCGCGAGCGGTGGACGCCGCTGTGTGCGCTGTGCACAACCTGCTGACCGACCATGTGCAGCCGCAGCTGGAGCAGGTGGCCTTCAGGCTGGGGGAGCTGAGGGGGCTGGCGCTGTGCCTGCCGTGGCGACGCATCACGGGGCTGCAGCCCGACCAGGCAAGCTGGGGCGGGCGGGGCGCCGCTGCGCTGCTTGGATGCATTGAAGTGGGAGGGGGAAGCTGCTTGCGGATAATGGACAGTGCCCTGCAGTGCCGCCTCTTGTCAAGCTGTGGCACGCACTCCTTGGTTATGCATGCATGCACAGCGGGCCCAGCGTGGCGGCATGCCAGCTGGCCGTGCCTCGTCTGTCTGCGGTGAGGGCAAGCCGCCCACATTCCCCACCCAGGGCACCCACCGCCTGCCTGGAACATCCCTTGCCTTTGGTTCTGTCTGGGCCGCAGGTGGGCGCTGCTGAGCAGCTGGCGCTGCGGCTGGTGATGACGGCTGAGGCGGTGCGGCGGCGGGTGGTGCAAGCGGGCGCCCACTACCGCACCTTCTTCTCATGGCTTCTCATCGTGATGCGCCGGTGAGGGCTGGCTGGACGCCGGGGCTGGCTGCCTGCTGGTACGAAAGGACGGCTTCAGGGAGGCGCCGAGTTCAGGCTGGCGGGCGGGGTGCCCCGCCTGTGTGCTTGGCCAGCCGGCACCTCTACCGACCGACTGGCCGCTGGACTTGGCATGTCGCGCTGCTCCCCGCAGACCCTCGCTGCTGAGTACTTGCCGATTATTACTACTGGGCTCACTCTCTTGACACCACCTCCTCCCTGCGCCTGCCTGACCCCCCACCCCCTACCCGGCTCCCCCGCCCATTCGCACCCACCCATTCAGGATGCAAGAGGATGCTGCGGACGCGCTGACGGGGTACCCCCGCAGCCACCTGGACGCCGTGTCCGACTTCCTGGCTGGGCAGTACAGGCGGGACGCTGTGGGGCCGCTGCTGGGGGAGGGCAGCAGCGGCGGCGGTGGCAGCATCTTCGAGGGCGGGGGGGAGGGCGGCGGGGCCAGCGCACTTGGGGCAGCAGGCAGCGGCGGCGGCACCATCCAGGATCTGCTGTTGGAGGTGCTGGGCAGGCAGGCGCCCGTGCAGGCTGCCGACTCAACAGCCAGCCCCGGCGGCGGCGACGGTGGCGGCAGCGGCGGCAGCCGCGGCAGCAGCAGCACCAGCAGCTTGGGGCAGCTGCTGGCCGCGCTGCAGGCATCGTGCGCAGCGGCCTTCCGCCGCACAGCAGAGCTGGTCAGCCCCACGCTGCAGCTGAGCGGCAGCATCGCCCTGGGGCCAGCTCCTTGCGCCCTGGCAGCCGGGTACCTGCCAGCCGGCGACGGCGGCGGCGCAGCGGCGGCGGTGGCTTGGGAGGGGCACGAGCAGGTGCTTGTGCTGCGCAGCAGCAGCGGCAGCAGCGGCGGCGGTGAGCTGCGGCCAGCGACGGCAGAGGCGGCGCTGGTGCAGGTGCCTGGGGATGTGGCAGCAGCGGGCCTTGCTTTCTACAAGGACGGACAGCTGGCGCTGCTGCTGGCCGGCGCCGGCGGGGCGCCCTGCCGCCTGGCGCTGCTGCCCCCTGATCAGCTGCAGTTCACAGAGCTGCCAGCAGAGCTTCTAGCAGACTCAGACGCGCTGCAGCTGTGCCAGATGCTGCTTGAGAGCAGCACCGGCAGCAGCGGCGGCACGCAGCTGCCGCAGGACTGCCGCCAGCGGGCGCTGCCGTACCCGAGCGTGCAGGCGCCGCTGGCAGTCAGCGCCACACGCGGCGTCGGCTGCGTGCTGGCAGGCACACAGGTGGGTGGGGCAGGCATGCTCCGGCTTGCTCTCTCCTGCTGCCTGCCTGTCTGCTCGGTCTGCCTTGGCTGCCTGTGCTGCAGCTTGACAACTTGCTGTGCTGCAGCTTGATGACTTGCTGGGCTGCTGGTGTTCAAGCTTTCAGCTTGACGGCTTGCTCAGCCCCCTGTGCCCTTCTGGCTGTGGCCTCTTCCCACCGTGACATTCTCCTGTGCCCGCCCTTTGTGCTCCCCCTGCTCCGCAGCGAGTGCTGCTGTACGACTTGGAGGAGGACGAGGATGAGGACGAAGGAGGGGAGGAGGGGGAGGAGGGGGAGGATGACGAGCTGGTAGATGCCCAGGAGCATGCTGACATGGACAGCGATGCATACGACTCGCCCCTCAGCAGATGACGGACATGGGCAGCATCCACATGAACCGTACCATGGTGGCCTGGACAGCAGCACGTACAATTCACCCCTCAGCAGATGACGAATGAACCGCTCAACACCTGGCAGCGGCACGCGCGCAGCGGGCCATGCTGACGTGGACAGCAATGCATACAGCTCGCCTTCAGCAGGTGACGCGGCCAGCCGGCGAGCTGCCACCCGCACCCATGTGGTGTGCCTGCTGTTGCGTGCCAGCGCGCTCCGACATACACCGATGAGTGGTGGATGGACGTGGCGTGCCAGCATGCACAGCGCACGTGCCCGGCAGGTTTTTGGCAGCACTGCCGCCGCGGGACTCCTTCTGCCTCCTATCCCTGCCAGTGCACAGACCTCAACCGACTTGCCACGCGCCGACTCGTGCTGTAACGGGCAGACGAGGTGTTGACAGACGTGCGCTGGCGATGGGAATCAATCACACACCAGGCAGAGCAGTGTAACAGTTAGGTATCAGGCATGATAGTGATCAGGCGGAGGGTGGGGTTACAGTTGCAAGCAAGCCAGGGACCCCCAGAGCAATGGGTTGAGGCAGTACGAATTGGGTGGACAGGGAACCGTACTGCCTGTCTGAACAAACAGGGACGGGAGGAGAGGGAGGGACGGGGATATGCGAAACAGGTGGGCAAACCAAATAAGGCAGGCAGGAGAGCACAGGTCGAGGCTGGCTGGGTTGGAACCCGTTCTACGGGCCGGCTCAACACACACAGGCCGTACACGTTGATAGCGCACACACACACTCAACAGAGCGTGGGTTGGGAATTGTTCTGGTCAGGTGGACATATCAATCAGTTGATACAATTTAGGGTCGGGTGGCCCCTAGTTGCCTAGCTGGACCCCTCCTCATCGCTGTCCCTCACCAGCCCAGAGAGGCTGCCTGAAAGCAGGTTGCTCTGCGTGGCGGGCGGCCCGCCGCCCGCGCTGCTGCCCTGCCGCGTCTGCTTGCGCCTAAAGTCGACCTCCAGAGAGCCGCTGTGCAGGAAGGGGCCCGGCGGCGGCGCGGGGTGGTCGCCAAAGGGGCTGGGCCGCAGCGCCCCCGCGCCACTGGGTTGCAACCGCTCCGGCTCAAGCTCAGGGTCGGCGTCGGGCTGCTGCTGCTGCTGCTGCTGCTCTGGTGCTGCCTGTGCCCGCGGGGAGGTGCCCGACAGCAGGCCTCCAGCAGCGCCCAGGCTGCCCATGCGGCTGACCCCCGCGCTGCCGCTGCCGTCGCTGCGGGCGCTGGTGCTGCGCCGCTTCATCGCCTCCAGCTGCTGGGCCGCCATGGCCAGAGAGCTGGAGCGGAGGGAGGTGGAGCGGGCAAAGCTACGGCCGCGGTCCGCAGCCAGGCTGCTGCTCGCGCTGCCGGGCGCAGTGCCGGGCGCGCTGCCGCCTGCGCTGCCGCCTCCGCTCTCGGCCTCGGCGTCCGAGGACAGCGTGAGGTTGCGGCGGGAGCCGCCCAGCGTGCGCAGCATGCGGTCAAACACATCCTGATCGGCGCGCGCCTCGCCGCTGCTGCGCCGCTGCTGCTGCTGCTGCTGCTGCTGCCCCCCGCGGCTCGCCCTCTCCGCCTCCGCCTCCGCAGCGGCTGCGGCAGCCTCTGCGCTCGCCGCCTCGTGGAGCGTCTCCAGCCCGGGCACCTCCCCGCCGCTCAGGGACTGCGAGGGGCTGCGTGCCGCCGCGGCCGCCATCGCCAGCATGCGCACCGGCGGCGACTCGCCCTCCACCTCCGCCTCTGTGGAACCGCCCTGCAGCGGGGGAGGGGCAGCAGGGCGGGGCAGCAGGGCGGGGGAGCAGGGCGTTTTGAATAGGCCATGCATGGGCATGCGGGGAGGGAGGGTGGCCAGCATCCCACCGCCACCTCGGAGGCCCAGACCAATGCAGCCGTATCCAGGCATCCAGACGTATGGAGCGCTGTGCACCTTCGAGCCAGCGGTCGCCCGCACCCACCGCCGCCTGCTGCCTGCCCACACAGCAGGGTAAAAACAAGCAGCACACAGCACAGCGTGCATGCTAACCTGCGCCCCCACCTCGTCACAACTGGCGCACCCTGCATCTCAGCCTGCTCACTCACCAACCACCAAGGGCTGCAGGGAAACCAGGTGACAGGAGCAACAACCACCCATGCGCGCCCGCTTCACACACCCAGCAGCTGCGCCTGCTGCACAGGACTCTGCTTGTTCACCCACCAACACACCCACCCACAGATTGTGCACACGGGGTCACGCTCACATGCACAAACAAGACACCCCACCCACCCGCCCACCTGTGCCTCCAGGAGGTCCGAGTAGCTGCGGCTGCCGCGCCGCGCACGCTCCATGGAGTCGCGCAGCAGGTTGAAGCTGGCAGGACGCGCCCCGCCGCTACTGACGCCGCCTGAAGAGACGCGCCGGATGTTGGGCGGCAGACCGCGGCTTGCCGAGGTTCGGCTGAGGCCAGATTGCTGCTGCTGCGGCGGCTGCTGCTGCGGCTGCGGGGGGTACCGGGCGCCGGGCCACTTGCCGCCGAAAGAGAGGTCGGCTGTGCCTGCAGGCAGGGGTGGGCGGGGGCCACGAGCGCCGACGCGGAGGTCAGAGGACGGCAACTGCCGGCCGCGCTACAGAGGCGTCGCCCCGCCATGCACCAGGCCCTGCCCGGTCACCGCCAGCTGACGCAGCGGCAACAGCAGCAGGCCGCTTGCTGACGCTGCAGGCACGGCACAGCATGCACGGCAGACCAGCAGCAGCATGGCAGCAGCAGCATGGCAGCAGCAGGGGCAGCGGCAGCGCCACTGGGTGTCTCACGCACTTCTGCGGCTGGCCTCTCCCAGCACGCCTTCCTCCAGGTGGAAGGAGCTGAACCCCTGCGCCTGCCGCACCTCCCGCTGCTGCCACGCCTTGCCTCCCTGCGCCTCGCCCTGCTGCTGCTGCTGAAGGCCAAGCTGTTGTTGTTGCTGCTGCTGCTGCTGCTGCTGCTGCAGCTGCAGCTCCTGCTGCAGGGAGGCGGCCCCCGCAGCATCCAACGTGTTGCTGCATGACAGCGGGGCAAGGGAGGCACACGGCATGTGGGGCAGGGGGAGCGGAGCGTGGGAGGCACGGGACATGTGGGGCACGGGAAGCAGGGCAGGGAGAGCTGCGCTGCCACACGGCGTCATTCTAAGGCCTGATGCGCTCATCACTCAGTACCAAGGCACGCACTCTGCGTGCAACACCTTTATTAGACTTTATTGGATGTACACCCCCCATGCCTTGCCCTCCACCCCACCTGACCATCCACCCTCCCACCATTCCACCCACCTGAGGTCCAACGGCCCCACATCCCCAAACAGCCGGAATGACGACTCTCCCTGCAGCTCCGGCGGCGGCAGCTGCCCATCTGCCTCCGCCACTGCGGCTGCCGCGGCCTCCGCCATGCTGCTGCGCCGCCTGCTCGACTCCTCCCCCTCCAGCGCCAGCGGGCCGACGTCCCCGAACAGCCGGAAGCTGTGGCCCGACTGCAGGGCGCTCTCACCCTCCCCCAGGTCGGGAGCGTCTGCGGGGCGGGTGCAAGGGCAGGACGGGTAAACACGTTGGGAAGGTTGTGCAAGCAGGGGAGGAGAGAGAGTGGGGCCAGGGGGTTGGTACTGGGCATCCTCCCCTGGTGGTGGGGCCCACAGGGCGCACTGGGTGCCTGCAGGTACCTGGAAGACGGGCGGGCGCTGTTGAGGCGCTGTCATGCGGCCCCCCTCAGAAACAACTGATGCCCCTGGCTGCATTTTGTTGAAACTGATTGGCGCATGCTGAAACCCAGGAAGATCAGCTGCACAGTGCGTGGGGAAGGGGGAAGGGGGGCGGTGCTCACCCGGGAAGAGCTTGAACATGTCCCCGCCGTGCGCGCTGTTGGAGGTTGTGCGCAGGTGGAGGTCGGTGCCGGAGGGCAGGTCATTCATGCCGTGGCTGCCGGGCAGGGCAGGGCAGGGCAGGATAGGAGGGCAGGAGGGCAGGCGTCAGGCTACCGTTGCAAGATGAACAGCAGAACAGATGGTGTGCGCAACGGGGCCAGACTACCATTGCAAGATGAACAGCACACACTGTTGAACAGATTGGTGTGCGCAATGGTGGGCACTTGCTAGCCTTGCTAAGCCGCCCCGCCCCACCTGAAGGTGCGGGAGCGGGACATGCCCCTGGACAGGCCGCCCGCCGGCGCCGTGGGCGTGCTGCCGTGCGTGCTGCCGCCGTCGGAGCGCTGCCCCCCACGCGCGTGCGTGCCCACGGACAGCTGGCGTTGCAGCACGGAGGGGCGGTAGACGTGCGGGGAGGCGGCGCCGGCGGCATGGGGCGCTCCCGAGGCACCGCCAATGCTCCGTGAGGGGGAGGAGGCGGCAATGGAGGGCGGCCCCCCCAGGTAGGACAAGCCGCCAGCGTAGGAGCTGTGGTGCGAGGCAGCCAGGTCGGCGCCGCCGCCGGCCCCGGGCCGCCCGCGCGGGCCCAGGATGGGCAGCGAGCGAGGGTTGCTGCCGTACACGTGCCCCTGCGCAGCGCCGCCAGCTGACCCGTGGCCGTCTGCAGGGCGGGGCGGGGGAGAAGGGAAGAGTCAAAAGAGGAAGGAAGTGGGTGGCATGGGCGGCGGGCAGCGGCTGTGGGGAGGCGGCGCAGCAGGCCAGCAAAGTGAGCTGTGCGGGGCAGCAGGGCACATGAGCAGCAGGCTGGGACCGCAGGCAGCCTGGAGTGCAGGGGGGCATCAGCGGCGAGCGAGCGAGCGAGCGAGGGCGGGCGGGGTCTCACCTGGGGGCCCGCGTCCCGGTGAGTGCATGGAGTAGGACCGCCTGAAGATGGACACATTGCCCGGGTGGGGCAGCCCAGGGGGCAGGGCCTCCAGCTCCTGCGGGGAGGCGCAGCAAGCGTTTGCAAAGCCAGGTGAGGCAGCAGACCTGGTGGGGCAGCGGATGCGGGCGACTGGGAGCGCCGGCGGGCCAGCGGGGAAAAAAGGCAGGCGGCATGCAGGCGCCTGGCCGGGTGGGGCTGCTGTAGAGATGAGGGCTGGCTCGGGCCGCCACAGCTGCAGTGCAGCAGCAGCAGCAGCAGCAGCAGGAGCAGCAGGAGCATGCAGTGCCCCGCACTCTGCAGCGTGCACGACAGGGCGCCAGCAGTGCCACCATGCACCAGCGGCGGCATCTCACCGAGGGGGTGCGGCCGAGGCCGCTGCCGCGCATAGAACCCCCGGGGGCGGCGTCAGGAAAGAAGATGTTTGCCATGGAGGGAGGGCCGCCACCCGTGCTGCCTACCCCGGCAGCCGCCGCCCCGCCGCCAACCATTGTGACCGGCAGGGCGGGGCGCCGCATGCTGTCGTGCGTCTGGTAGGTGTTGTGGTAGCTGCCGTCGTCGTAGCCGCCCACGTAGCTCTCGGCGCGGGAGGGCGCATCCCCGGGGGGGCCAAACGTCTTGCGCACGTTGTAGCCCGCCTTGAACCTGGACCCGGGAGGAAGGCGGGGAGAGGGGATGAGGGGAGCGGGTAGGTGGGCGGGGTGGCAGGGCGTGGCAGGAACGGGTTGGCGGGAAGGGCGAAGACAGCAGTATGGCGGGAAAGGGCGAGGGTGACAGCGGAATGGCGGGGAAGGGCGGGGACGGAGCGGTGGCATGCCAATGACGTGCGGCAGCCAGCACAGGCCAGACGCATTGCCCATTGGCCCGGCTGCACGCTCAGCCGCGCAGTTGTGCAGCCTTGCTGCCAGCCCAGCCATGCACATCATTCGCCGCTGCCCACCGGCCCTTCCCCGCCCGGCGCAAGGGCCCTGGAGCCCGCAGCACACCTGCGGCGCAGGCGGGCCTGCCGTGGCGAGGGCGCCACGTCATCGCCCTCCTTGGCGGGCCACCACCGCCGGCGGACGGCATCCATCAGCCAGAAGGGCAGGTGGATGGCCACGTAGCTGGCCAGCCCGGCAATCACGCCGTACGCCACTGCAGGCGGGCGCAGGGGGCAGGGCAAGAGGGAGGCAAGGTGACGGGCGGGCGGGCAGGCAGGCGGGCAGGCAGGCAACATGGGGGAGGGGCCAGGCGGGAGGCAGGCAGGCCAAGCGTGGCCACAGTGGAGAGGGCCGCCCAAGTGACCAGAGCAAACACACAGCCAGAGGTGAGCTCACCTGTCCCGCCAGAGGTGGGCTCACCTCAGCTCTGCAGCGGCACCCACCCAACCAGCCACCCATCAGGATGCAGCGGCACCCAGCCAACCAGCCACCCATTGGGATGCAGCACACCCAGCCAGCCTCCCACCCACCCCCGCACCCGAGTAGGTGAAGGGCATGAGGACCATTGTGAGGAAGGCGGGTATGGCCACCCCAATGTCGTCCCACTCAATGTGGGCAATGTGACCCAGCAGGATGGTGCCCACCTGGCGGCGGGGGACGTGACAGGGGGCATAGGGGTTGGGAGGCGGGGGGAGAGGTGGGTGAGAAGCTGAGGGGACAGAGAGGGGGCGGGGCAGCGGAGGGCGCAAAGCCGGCCTGCGCGGGGCAGACAGCTGGTGCAGGGCATTGTGAAGCCAGGTGCTGGCGCAGGAGCAGCAGCAGGGGTGCGCAATCGGTGCGCAAAGCATCACCTGGCAAGACGCAAACCCCGGCGGCAGGTGGCAGCAACGGCGGCAAGGGGGCCCTGGACGCCAGGCGGGCGCTCACTCGCTCACCCACTCACCAGCACGAGGGCGGGACCGGTGGCGTAGGGCGGGATGGAGGCGAGGATGGGGGAGAAGAAGAGGGAGACAAAGTAGAAGAAGGACACCACGATGGCTGCAGAGGAACACACACACACACAGAACGGGAGGGAGGCGGTGGAGCGAGGGAAGTGCAGGGCGCGTGTGAGGGCAGGCGGCGGGCTGGCGGCAGCGAAGCAGCGGCGCAGGGCTGGCAACATATATAACTGCCCGATTAAGTGCGTGTGGTGTGAGGGACAGGGAAGGCGGCATGGCTAGTCAAGTCGGAAGCCAGCCGTGCCAGCCTCAGTACCCCCATCAGACCCCCCACGCCCCCACCCCCACCCCGCCCTGCCCGCAGCTGCCCCCATCACCACCCCAACCCATACCCCTGCCCCGCTGCCCGCACCCGTGACCCCGGTGCGCCCTCCGTCCTCGATGCCCGCTGCCGACTCGATGTACACGGTGAGCGAGGTGGTGCCCATCATGGATCCGGTGATAATGCCGATGCCGTCGGACAGGAAGGCCCACATCTGGCCGTGGAACTCCATGTCATCGCTCAGGAAGCCTGGCAGGGGCGGGGACGGAAGATAGGGGAGAAGAATGCTGTTTGTTGATTTGTATACGAGGAACAGAGGCGTCAAAAAGGGTTCATGGGCGGTGAAGCGGGGGGAGGAGCGGCAGCCTGGCATTCGCTTGCCCTGCCGGGCAGCGCCTGTGCATGCAGCTACCGTGCTGCCACGGGCTGCCCCCGCGGGGCCGGCCACCTGGCATGGAGAAGTCGAGCAGGCGCGCCATGGAGAGCAGCGTGCCTGTGCAGTCCAGCAGGTCGATGTACCTGCACACATGGGGGTTCCGGGGGAGGCACGCGGGCAGGGAGAGGGAGGAGGCAGTCCAGGCATGGTGGGTGCACAGGGGCGGGGTGGCAAAGGGAAGCACCAGGTGCTCAGGCAGGCAGGCAGGCAGCCGCCACAGCCGGCGCCTCCGCGTCTGCAGCTGCCCCGATTGCTGCGGGCTTCCCGCACGCCTGCGCCCAGCAACACCCCGCTCGCTCCTCCCTTGGCCGCAGCGCAGCGCGTGCACCATCCCGGCCGGCCCGGCCACCAGCCGCCCCTCCTCTGCCGCTGCTCACAGGAAGGTGAAGAGGGCGAGCCAGAGCTGCCCGGTTTTGAAGGCAGACCAGTCCCAGGCCAGCCCCGTGGCATCCAGGGTGGGTGCGGCCACCACCTGCTTGAACACATTCATGCGGGCCTCGCCGCCTGCATGCACCGCATGGTAGCCGGGCAGCACGGTGAGGCAGGCAGCAAGCAGGAGAGGAGGACTGGCTGAGGGAGCAGGGCTGGGCTGGGCTGGGCTGGCACAGCGCCCCGACAAGAGCCCAGGGCAGTAGAAGAAGTAGGGCGGGCAGGCGGCTGGCCGGTGGGATGGCGGGTGGGCCGGCAGGCGAAGGGAGACCAAGCACACGTCGGGGCGCCGAGCGTGTCATGCATCAGAGCTGTGCTGGAACGGCCACAGCCGTGCTGCAGGCGTGCCACGTGCGGTGTGCTGCCCAAGGGCGGGGGGGTGGGTGCGCACCCGGGATGGGCGAGCTGCCGCCCAGGTAGGTGGCGCCGTGCCCGGGGATCCAGCTGACCACCGTGACAAAGCTGCAGGCAAGAGGGCGTGGAGGGATGGGTAGAGTGGGTTGGGCAGGGCGGGCAGGGCCGCAGCGGCAGCGCGAGGACCAGGCAGGCACGGTAGGGGGGGTGCCGCCGCCCCCGCCCATTCCTTGCCTCCCTGTCCCCACATGGTGCTGCCTTGGATGAGTGAGCGCTTGACCCTCCCAAATGCAGAGCAGGGTGGCCGCAAACCCTCCCCAGCCCTTGCTCCCCTTGCATTCCCCCTCTTCTCCTTGCCCCCCCTCCGCCCGCCCCTCACATGATGCCAATGATGAGCGATCCCTTGACCCCCATGTAGAGCAGGATGGCCATGAGGAAGCCGCCAGCAATGCCCAGCCACATGGTGGGGGAGCGCATCTGTGGGGGGAGGGGAGGAGGCACACACAAGGAGCAGGGGCATGGGGATCAGGGGCCAGCGGGGCAGGCATAAACAGGGGCGAGCTGCCGGTGGACCATGGTGGTTGGACTTGCAGGGCGGCACACAGGCAGCCGGACTCGGCAGCAGACGGCCGCCTGCAGGCTCGCTGTTGTGCGCCGCGCTGCCTCCTCGTCTCCCTCCCTCCCTCCAGCCCAGCCCTGCCCATGCCTCCCCCGCCAACAGCACACACAACCCTGCCCAGGGCACCCACGGCGGCAGCGGCGGCAGCCACCCACCGACTGGTCGACGCAGCCGTAGACGGTGGCGGGGATGGGCAGCGATGAGACGGTGAGGTTGGCCAGGTCGGCAGCTTCCAGGCGGCTGTCAAAGGCGTACAGGTAGTTGCGGTGGTTGGCGGGGCAGCCTCCCAGGGTGAGCAGGGTGGCCGAGTCAAACGTGATCATGCCCATGTTGCGTAGGCCTGTGAAGGCCAGCAGCATGCCGATGCCCACTGCAGCAGCGGCGGGCGGCGGGGGCGGGTGGGGCCGGGGCGAAGAGGGCCAGCACAGCTGCTGCCTGCGTGCTACGCGCCCAGGCCCTGCCCTTGTCACCCTGCGCCCTGCGTCTCGGCTGCCATCTCGGCTGGTATTACTACTCAGTTCCTACTGAGCCCCTCACCCAGTAGCCCCACTGGTGGGCACCCCACCCGCAACCCCACCCGCAACCCACCTGAGGAGGCCATGGCGATGCTCTTGGGCATGTACTTGACGATGCCCCCCCGCACGCCCGTGATGGACAGCAGCACGAAGAACCACCCCTCCACAAAGATGGCGGTCATGGCCTGAGAGTAAGTCAGCTCCCCCTGCCCAAACTGGCCCACCACCTGGTAGGCGACGTACGCATTGATGCCTGGGGGGTGAAGTGGGGGCGGTGAGGGTCGGGGAGAGGGAGAGGGGAAAGGTAGGGTGGGCGTGGAGAAATGGATGGAAAGGAGGGGGAGTGGGAAGGCCCGTTTGCGCACATTGCCATCTGGCCTGCGTCAAACGGCGCACCAGCCGCGTCGACCGCTTCTAGTGCGCACGTTGCACGCGCTGCACTGTGCCGCGTGCAGCTCAGCCCACCGCCCATCAGCTTCACATTCCGCCCTTCACCGTCCGGTCCAGCCCCTCCCTCCCGGGCACCCCGAGCACAGAACGCCCACGCACGCACCGATGCCGGGGGCCAGCGCCAGCGGCAGGTTGCCAAAGTAGCCGATGAAGAAGGTGGAGATGAGGGAGGAGGCCGAGGTGGCGGTGATGAGGGAGCGCGTGAGCGAGGCCATGCAGGCCATGGCGCCCGCGTCCTCCGAGTTCTGCAGGCACTGAGGGCCCAGGATGTCGTAGTCCTCTGCCTGCAGGGTGGGGACAACACACACACAAGAGGAACAGCAAATTGGTGAGACAGCAGCTGTGTGTTGGTGGTGGGACAGCACAGATGGGTGGCTCAAAGCCCGGCAGCTGCAGCCACCAGAGGCACACGATGACGAGAGATGGGGGTTGCAGCACTGGAGGGGCTTGCGCGTTCCAGTGCGCGGGTCGGCAAATGAGCATGATGTGCACGTGCACACACAGGGACACGCACCTGGCACACTTCAGCCGGGTCACACGTGCCCCCCGTGGTGGCCAGCACCTGGGGGTTGACCGCCAGGATGTAAGACACCTGCACAGCACAGCACAGCACAGGCACAGCGCGGGGGTGGCGCAGCATGGGCAGCACGCTTCAGCAAAGCACGACCCCCACCGGCAACCCCACACCAGCGCTTGTTGGCAGCGGTTGACCAGCACTCATGCGCCCAAGCTCCCATCCTGTGCTGCGCAGCTGCCGCCGCTGCTCCACCGTGGAAGGCGGCCACGGTCCAGCTCAGCTGCCCACTCCCTCCTCATCCAAAGCCCGCATGGCAGCGGCCCCTTCTGCACTTTCCGCCCCACGAGCCCAAACTGGGCAGCTGTGGGCGGTCTGTTTGACCGCTTGAGCACAGGCCCTACGTGCCGCACGCCTCCCTGCACCGCATCCCCCCACCAGCCCTGACACCAGCACACTTGTTTTTGCCGGCCAGCGCTCGGCGCCCACCGCCCTCCTTCCTCCTTCCCAGGCAGCCAGCGCCCTTGCAACCAAGCGGGGTGCACACCATGAGGAAGGTGATGAGCCCTGCCCGCATCTCTGTGCTCAGCTTGGTGTTGCGCTCCTTGAACCGGAACACGCGGCCCACCTGCACAGCCGGGCAGCGGCAGCGGGAGGGAGGCGCAGCAGTGCGCGGCGCTCAGAGGCGCCCCCGCCCAGCCAGCCGCTGCTTCACCGTGCCTGCAACAGCATCCTCCGACAGGGGTGTCGACGCCGAGCAGCACGGCAGTAGCTTGGCAGCAGCAGGCGTTCACTGTGAAAGGCAGAGGGCGGGGAGCAGCAGCAGCAGCAGCAGCAGCAGCACCGGCGCCAGCTCAAACTGCTCCACTCGTAGCAAGCCTCACCACGCCGTCGGCGGCCCACTTGTCCATCTTCACCGCACTCTTTTGGGCGCCATACTTGAGGGACTCCAGGCCATCCTGGGTGGCAGAAAGGGCAGTCGCCGCCGCGCCGCCCACCGCCGCCACCGAGCCGGCGCACCCCGCCTTGACGCGCTGCCACAGCGGCTCCCGTGGCTCCTCGGACGTCCCCTCACTGCCCTGATCTTCCCCGTTGGTCGACATGTCCGCTGCGCTTCGCTGCGCTGCGCTGCCCTCGCAGGGCTGTCAAACCCCCATTTCCGGCAGTCGCCTCCGTCACTCCCTCACGCCAGGCCGATGCGATCGCTGAGCAGTCTTGCCGGCGTTGTTCCCCCTGCGGCAGCACAGCTGTGCCCAGTTCGCGCCCGGGCACTGTGGTTGGTGGAGGAAGAAGAACTCTGTGCGGTCACGCACTGATCAGCTTTTGAACTGCGGCGGAATCAAGGCGGGTAGATTTGGGCAGCGCAGCTGACATGGCGGCGCAGATGCCGCAGCCGCCGCCATCGCACCCGCGTCACCCGCCACCGTGCTGGCAGGTTGGCTTGTGCACCACACATCATATTCCATGTGTGCGCGGATGGGAGACGGCCGTCCTCAAGGCCGCTGCGTAGAGAGCTGCGCGGCTCCAAGTTGCAATGAGTATGCTTGTTATCATGCTGCTGTGCCGCCCCGCCACGGCCTGAGGCAGCAGCCAATGCGCCAACCTGGCGCCGCCCTCTGCGGCGCCGCTGCTACAGGGAAG